>JASANF010018303.1:0-27031 GCA_030248245.1 Trissonchulus sp. WLG1_4
TTTTAACTGATTCAACTTCGGCCGAGACTTCATTAACGCTAATTTCAACTAGAGCACTTTTTTTAAAAAAAATCATGTTTCATTGTTCTTATATCAAGCTAATACCCAACAATTTACAGTCTCAAACTTTTGCTATAAATGTGAAAATAACTGTTTTCAGTATTCCTAAACATGAACTATACAATAATGTTTTGAACTGTGATTAACTGCATCTGTCACTGCTGCTGCATTTATTTCATTACTGCTTCGTAAAATTATTGAAATCGAGTACTGATCTTTTCAGTTCTTTCTCATAAGCTCGCACACCATAATCTGAGTCTTGGCTTCTTCTTTATACATGTCATTTCAGTTTCCAAATGAACTAAATTGTCGTATCATCTATATCGCTTAATGCGGTTTGGTTGCGGCTTCGGGCAAGTTTGATATAATTCGTGTAAACATAGTTACGAGCTATTTTAACTGATTCAACTTCGGCCAAGACTTCATTAACGGTAATTTCAACTATAGCACTTTTTTTTTAAAAAAATCATGTTTCATTGTTCTTATATCAAGCTAATACCCAACAAATTACAGTCTCAAACTTTTGCTATAAATGTGAAAATAATTGTTTTCAGTATTCCTAAACATGAACTATACAATAATGTTTTGAACTGTGATTGTTTTGGGTAAGTTTATTGTCAAACCAACTACCACGCTGTCAAGCAAGACAACATATGGAGCTATTACAACCCAACTCCAAACCAAAGCACTGAAGTTCTGGTAATAAATATGCAAAAAAACATTTTTGATTTAACGCTGCTTAATATGAGCAACTGGAGATTTTCTGACGCAAGAAGAGTCAAGGCAGTGTGCCAGCTCGCCATTTTTGGTGCAAAATTTCATCAATTTCCCTTTTTAAATTGAACTTTTTGTCACCAGATTTATACAACACATGCATATAAAAATGATTTACGATTAAATGTTGGGGGCTTCAAATTTGGTCGTGACCCCAGAAACCGCAAAATGAAAATTGGTTAAATGTTTTTGAAGAAAAAATTGACATTTACACTAGTCTGACTTGAAAACACCACCAATTTTAGAAAAACTAAATACAGAGTTTCAGAGTCCTTTATACCTTGTTTTAGCGTGCACAGAATTATTTGATTTGTCAGCACTTAAAATGAGCAAGATGGGATTGTTTGAGGCAACTAGAGTCCAAGCAATGTGTCAGCTGGCCATGTTTGGTGCGAAATTTCTGCAACTTCCATTTCAATATCGAACTATTTGACACCAAAATAACTCCACGCATACACATAAAAGTGAATTACAACAAAGTTTTTGATTGCTTTGATTTTGGCTTCAACACCAGAGACCAAAAAGTAAAAATTCGATAACCCGTTTTGAGGGAGAAATTGACATTTACACTAACGTAACCTGAAAACCCGAACAGCTTTAGAACAACAAGTTGCACAATTTCAAAGACAATTATATTTAGACTGAGTGTGCAAAAAAGCTTGACAACAAGAAATCACAGGCACGAAAACTTGATTGAGTTTGTAACGTCAAACTAGGTTATTTCACGAAAAGTTGGTCGCAAATTTTTTCAAAAAAGAGGTCGTACTCCCAAATCGATTTGGCTGAATGTTTGCATCAACCAAGCAGGGTAATAGGGCTACAAACGCATGAAAACAAATCGACCGGCCCGGCCTTTTGAGATACTTGTTTGGACCAAAAACCTAAAAATTGAGCGTCGAAAAAGTGCTAAAAAGTCCGACTTAAAGGGCTCTGGTAAGTTACATACTTGCAGTACCAGCACCAAATTAAGCCAAATGTAGCACCAAATACTCATCAAAGTTGACTTAATAGGAGATGATAGAAAGTTGTGTATGTCAGGAGTAACATTGACTAACGCGACGACAACTTGAGGGTATCAAAATTACGAAAAATCGTGATTTTCAGAGTCGTATATTGGAAAAACTGCAGCGAAATCAGAGCTAATTTTTACGGTTTTGTTAATGTAGTAGGTCCACCTACAAAATATCAAAAAATAAAGCAAATCGAAGGGGGTCGCCAAAAAAGCCAAGCACCGTGTGGTCGATTTTCTCAGAAACCGAGTCATATATATATATATATATATATATATATATGTATATATATATATCTATATATATATATATATATATATATATATATATATATATATATATATATATATATAGGCGGGGGATGTCGCTTCTCTCTCTTCGAACGCGGACGCGGATGCGGGGGCCGGGATCCCGGCTCCTGGGGGATGCGGAGATTTTTAAAAATAGTTTATAAAAAATATAAAATACAAATTGTAAAGAAAAATTAAAAAAATAAAACACATAAAAAAAAAGAAGAAACAAAAACGAGATACACACAACAAAAAACAAATTATTTAATATTTCTCTTCTCATCTCCCTCCCCCCACCTCGCAGGTTGCTTTTTACACTATACTCTATCCACCTACCACCCCCCAAACGGAAAGCCAACCCCCTCCCCCCTTCCTTCTGGGTATAATGTACATAGTAGTGAATGGATAATGTACAACATACAAGTTATCCAAAATGGTAAATCTACTATGTACATAAATTCTGGGTGGTAAACAACTGATACTGATTGATTACAATCTCAGGAGGCTGGTTTCGCAATAATGCAGAACTCAGTTCTATTATGCGTCAGTATGCTGTATATGTGAGATTTTGTGAATTGTATAGTCAACGTAACGTTAGAAAAAAATGCAAATTTTGAGCACCGATGAGGATTAAAATCATGAAGATGACGATTCAATACACTCCTGCAAGAGCTAATATTTGTGTATACACGCACGAAAAAAACTGAATTTCGCCTGATTGTCGACATTTGTAGTGGCATCTCCCGAATCTGCAACATCCGCCCATAACCCCTCTCAAATAAAAATTTGAAAAAAAGTAACATTGACCATTTATAACAACTTTGTCAGGTTGTCAGAATGTCAAAATCAGGTTGTCGATTGCAGCCACATATCTCCATAAACTCGTTGCGAATGTACAAAGAAAATCCACGTGCCATAAGAGTTCAAAATATGTATATATACAAACAACCTACATGCCACTTTACCTCACTGCCATTCGGACAACTGCAATAAATAGCGAAGCAGTTGTCATGCCACAGATTTTTGAAAATCGTCAAGTCATTACTGTTTCAGTACACGCCTGCATGCCCACTCTCAGCAACCTGAACATAAAACAGTCAAAAAACGAAACTCGAAAGCCTTACTTGTGAAGGGTTTATACATCTTCGTAACTAAACAAAATTGAAACTTTTGATTTTTAAGTTTCAATGAAGCTTTAACTAGAAAATAACTATTTATTTATATATACCCTTCATAAGAAAAAATGACTACAAAAATGACTGAAAACGCTAAACAGAGGAAATAATTTTTCTCATTTACTGAATATTCAGTTAAAATTACTGCAATCACCTTTCTCACTTTCTCACTTCTGACACATTCCTTCAGACGGTTTACATTCGGTTGGGGGGGAAAAGTATTTTTGGCCCCAAAAATGTTAGTTTGAATTTTTCCCCCCCAACCGAATCTGCACCGACGGTTTACATTCGGTTGGGGGGAAAAGTTATTTTTGGCCCTAATTCGCTTCGTACGCCATCTTTTAATAAAAATATGAAACCCCTATCGTCAGCCATGCCCCCATTTTGATCTCTAGCCCCCAAAATAGCTGTCGCCCCTTTTAATAAAAATTTGAATTGAAATTATTGGTGTTAAATCCCTAGGGGTCGAATAAGTCGGAAAAACGGCATAAAAGATAAAAAACCCCCCCAAACCGGCCGATCACGGCAAAATTTAACACTGAAATGGCTGTAATGGCGGCCAGTGTGCTGATTGGAGCACGTGAGGCCACCTGCGTGCTGATTGAAGCATGTGCACAGGCGTCTAGCCAATCAAAAGCAAAGCTCGCTTCTGATTGGCTACCCACATGTTGCATAAAACGGCAACATGTTGCTTCAAAACGACCAGCGCATCTGCTTGCGCTATAACACAGGCAGAAAGGAGAGTGTCTCACTCTTCTTCTATAAAGAGTGAGACACTATTATGTACTCTTGCTTCTAACAGTCCCCAGATTTTAAAATATTTCTTTTTTTACGTAAAAAGTCCCTGCAACCCCTTTCTTAACCCTTTCATGCCCACAAGATCATGGAAGATAACCAGTGGCGTACCCAGAAAAAAATTTCGGGAAGGGATGACTTCAATTGGTTAAAATGCACTTTTTAGCAATTTTAATACTCATAAAACGACTTAAAAACGCACAATTACTAACCCACAATTTTGTAGGGGTCTGGGGGCGGCAACCCCAGAAAAAATGATTTGCAATTGTTTCATTTTTTTGACCGAGTTTGGTCAACAGGAGACGTATCAGAAGAGTTTTTTCGACAAAATTTAAAACAAAATATGGGAGTGTCACATCAAACAGTGCATTACACAAGTATGTAAATGTGGCATAATATCAGGGTTGGCAGTCTCGGTCTCGGTCTCGGTCTCGTAAAAAACCCGAGACTAGGCTGGTCTCGGTCTCGGTCTCGGTTGGAAAACCGAGACCTGCCATAGGGTGGTCTCGGTATTTCAGATGAGACTTGACGTTTTTGAAATTTTCCAAAATTTTTATAATTTTTTTAGAAGATTTTTTACAATTTAAGTTTCCAAATAGAATGCCAAGCATGAAATGGTAAAACCTGTCTGCTGCAGAAGAATGTCAGTTCACTGGCAAACTTTGGCTAATTTCAAGTTCAAACTTTGTATATCAAGCTAGAATTTTTAAAATAAAGTTTGAGCTAGAAACTGTTGTCTGACTTAGCGATCTTGCATTTGTATATGTGGAACCTCGCAAACATACATGTGTTAAACAGTAAAAGTACTGCCCATCATTTACCAAAAGTTCGTAGCTGATTTGTAATTTGTGGGCTTACAACTTTACTAAGCGCGAATTGGGTTACAGTTTAATTGAATTTCTTGAGCCCCAACCTTTAAACGCATGTCAAAACATTAAGGGTGGATTTCACAAAGGTGGTTTTACTAAACCATGGTTTTACGTACGTTTTTATATGATTTGCACATAATTTCATTACGAAATATCTCCTGATTCGTTACGAATTTCGTGGATTTTCCTAAACCATGGTTTTAGCGCAGTTGAAATTTGAAACCTGCTACGCAGCAGGTCTCTGTTTTGCTAAAATTTCAGCTGAGCTAAAACCATGGTTTAAGAAAATCTAAGAAATTCGTAACGAATCAGGAGATATTTCGTAATGAAATTATGTGCAAATCATATAAAAACGTACGTAAAACCATGGTTTAGTAAAACCACCTTTGTGAAATCCACCCTAAGTATCTAAAAAAAACCTAGGTCACTCAAATGCTCTGGGCTATGGAGTGGTTGGAGCATCAAACCTTCCTTCCACATGAATATGTCAGTGGTTTTTGATTCAGGTTTTGGATCCATTGATCAACTGGGTAACGCTGTAAGATAAAAAACCCCCCCAAACCGGCCGATCATGGCAAAATTTAACACTGAAATGGCTGTAATGGCGGCCAGTGTGCTGATTGGAGCACGTGAGGCCACCTGCGTGCTGATTGAAGCATGTGCACAGGCGTCTAGCCAATCAAAAGCAAAGCTCGCTTCTGATTGGCTACCCACATGTTGCATAAAACGGCAACATGTTGCTTCAAAACGACCAGCGCATCTGCTTGCGCTATAACACAGGCAGAAAGGAGAGTGTCTCACTCTTCTTCTATAAAGAGTGAGACACTATTATGTACTCTTGCTTCTAACAGTCCCCAGATTTTAAAATATTTCTTTTTTTACGTAAAAAGTCCCTGCAACCCCTTTCTTAACCCTTTCATGCCCACAAGATCATGGAAGATAACCAGTGGCGTACCCAGAAAAAAATTTCGGGAAGGGATGACTTCAATTGGTTAAAATGCACTTTTTAGCAATTTTAATACTCATAAAACGACTTAAAAACGCACAATTACTAACCCACAATTTTGTAGGGGTCTGGGGGCGGCAACCCCAGAAAAAATGATTTGCAATTGTTTCATTTTTTTGACCGAGTTTGGTCAACAGGAGACGTATCAGAAGAGTTTTTTCGACAAAATTTAAAACAAAATATGGGAGTGTCACATCAAACAGTGCATTACACAAGTATGTAAATGTGGCATAATATCAGGGTTGGCAGTCTCGGTCTCGGTCTCGGTCTCGTAAAAAACCCGAGACTAGGCTGGTCTCGGTCTCGGTCTCGGTTGGAAAACCGAGACCTGCCATAGGGTGGTCTCGGTATTTCAGATGAGACTTGACGTTTTTGAAATTTTCCAAAATTTTTATAATTTTTTTAGAAGATTTTTTACAATTTAAGTTTCCAAATAGAATGCCAAGCATGAAATGGTAAAACCTGTCTGCTGCAGAAGAATGTCAGTTCACTGGCAAACTTTGGCTAATTTCAAGTTCAAACTTTGTATATCAAGCTAGAATTTTTAAAATAAAGTTTGAGCTAGAAACTGTTGTCTGACTTAGCGATCTTGCATTTGTATATGTGGAACCTCGCAAACATACATGTGTTAAACAGTAAAAGTACTGCCCATCATTTACCAAAAGTTCGTAGCTGATTTGTAATTTGTGGGCTTACAACTTTACTAAGCGCGAATTGGGTTACAGTTTAATTGAATTTCTTGAGCCCAAACCTTTAAACGCATGTCAAAACATTAAGGGTGGATTTCACAAAGGTGGTTTTACTAAACCATGGTTTTACGTACGTTTTTATATGATTTGCACATAATTTCATTACGAAATATCTCCTGATTCGTTACGAATTTCGTGGATTTTCCTAAACCATGGTTTTAGCGCAGTTGAAATTTGAAACCTGCTACGCAGCAGGTCTCTGTTTTGCTAAAATTTCAGCTGAGCTAAAACCATGGTTTAAGAAAATCTAAGAAATTCGTAACGAATCAGGAGATATTTCGTAATGAAATTATGTGCAAATCATATAAAAACGTACGTAAAACCATGGTTTAGTAAAACCACCTTTGTGAAATCCACCCTAAGTATCTAAAAAAAACCTAGGTCACTCAAATGCTCTGGGCTATGGAGTGGTTGGAGCATCAAACCTTCCTTCCACATGAATATGTCAGTGGTTTTTGATTCAGGTTTTGGATCCATTGATCAACTGGGTAACGCTGTGCTGATTAATTTTCTCCTGTGCAGTATGCCTAACTCTACTCGAAGTTCAGTGTCAGATGATCAAACTACCTGCACCAAATGCTCCAACACTATCGGAAGTCTGGATTACTCCACCAACTGCTCCCTTTGCATGACTAAATTCCATTGCGCCTGTGCGGGCATATCAGTCGAACAGTACAAAAAGTTCGAACGCGCTGGAGCTTTGCCTTATATTTCTGTTACGTGCGACGAATGCAAAAAATTACCAGCGCGAATAAAGGCTCTGGAAGAAGCTATTGCCTTTCCAGGTACACCGGTCCAACAACCTCAATCGATTTCGGAAGCCCAGATAACTAATATAATAACTTGTGTCCTGAAACAACTTCTACCGGAACTGCAAAAAATGGTGGATGACTCCGTATCGGCAACTGCTGAGAAGGCTGAAAAGAAAAACAATCTGGTCGTCCTGGGCACCCCGCACTATGATCCAATCACTCACCAGAAAGTCGATCTGAAGGAACACATTGGAAAAATGGCCGATTTCGCAGGTGTGAGTCGAGGCGATATTATTACATGTTTTCGCGATGGGGCTCCTGGCTCCAAGAGTGAAGGAATTGTCAAGGTAAAATTCACCAATACGTCAGCCCGACAGACCTTTTTGAATAAATCTTATATGTATCGGTCGTTGGGCGGCAATTTCAGTCACTCTTGGGTCAGACCCGACCTGACTTATGCTGAACGTGTAGCCGATAGGCAACTGCGCGCTGAATTGTCTGATAGACGTGCTAAAGGTGAAAGTGTTGTTATTAAGCGTGGTGTTATTGTTCCGGGCAAACCCAAAGCCCAAAACGGGCAATAAGTGGGATCAATTGTGATAGTGGAGTTAGTCGTAACTGTTTTTCTTTAGCTGTTTTATTTAATGCTCGTAGTCTTTGTAATAAGATGGATTTATTGAAAGCTGAAATAATTGATAATGAAGAAGTTTTTCATTTTATTTTTGTAACCGAAACTTGGTTACATAACGAAATTACCAATTCTGATTTCCATTTTGCTAACCGTTATTTTGTATTCCGATCAGATAGAAGTAATAGACGGGGAGGTGGTGTGGCAGCCCTAGTTCATAAAAATTACACTGCATATGAAGTAGATTCCTATTCTAATAATGGAGCTGAAATCTTAACAATTGAAGTAAAAATTAACAGAATTTTCCGTCGAATAATTTTGGCTTACATTCCTCCAAATATTACCCCACTACAAGCTAGTGACATTTTAACAAAATTACAATCTATGGTAACTAGTGAATGCCTTATTCTTGGGGATTTTAATTTAGCAAACATTAAGTGGAATAGCTACGAATCAAACTGCACAATCACAGAAGATATGTTTCTCGAATTTTTTCTCCAAAACGGTTTTAAACAATACGTAGAACAACCTACAAGAGGAAATAATATCCTTGATTTAGTGCTAGCTAATAATTCCAACATTATTCATAATATTAAAGTCGATTCACCATTTGCAGACAGTGACCACTATAAAGTTATATTAGAAATTAGAACCAACATGGACATGACAAATGATACAAAAAGTAAACGCAACTTTCAACAATCTAATTTCGTTGCAATTAATGACTTTTTATGCTCTACCGACTGGATGATACTATTTAATGACATATATGATGTAAATATTTTGTGGTCTGTTTTTAAAGGAATTCTTGAAGTTGCAATAGAAAATTTTGTACCTGTACGTAAGACAAAAAAATTAAGAACATACAACCCTTTGTCGAATGAAACATTGAAACTACGAAAACTGAAGCATAAATTTTGGCGTAAGTATAAATCCACAAACAATCCGCATGTTTTAAGCGAGTTCAAAAAGACAGTTAAGTTATTTAAAAAATCGTGTGCTAGAGATTTTTTACGCGTTGAAACCGCAATTCTAAACTCTAACAATCCGTCAGTTTTATGGAAATTTGTTAATAGTCGTATGTCGTATCAAAATGTCACCCAAGTCTTAGTGCATAATGGCCAACCAGTTACTGATAGCAACTGTCAGGTTAAACTCTTTAATGATTATTTTTCTTCAACATTTACAGTCGAAAACGATGATGACAGCACTGACGTAACTTACCCTTTATCTAGTTACATCCAACATATTGATATCACTGAATCTGTAGTACTGAACACCTTGTCAAAATTGAAAAACAAGCATTCATCTGGTCCTGAAAATTTTTCACCATTTTTTATCAAAAAAAATCGTTTTTCTATTACTCCAATTTTAACTGTTTTGTTCCAGTTGTCCCTGAACACCTCTATAGTTCCATTTGACTGGAAAACTGCCAATGTTACTCCTGTATACAAACAGAAAGGAAGTCGAACCTCCACGCACTCTTATAGACCCATCAGCCTAACATCTACTATAGTTTCATGCCTAGAAACAATAATAAAACATAATTTAGTCGAGCATTTGACAGTTAATAAAATTTTAAACCCTGCCCAACATGGTGGTATTAGCCGCAGAAGTACCGTCACTCAACTTCTCGAATGTCTGAATGATTGGACGAAAGTATTAGATTCCCATAAGTCGGTATCAGTTATTTACCTTGACCTAGCCAAAGCTTTTGACACTGTTCCTCATAATAAACTAATCGCAAAATTATATGCATGCGGAATTTGTGGTAATCTCCTGAACTGGATAAAAACTTTTCTAAGTAGCCGTTATCAAAGAGTCAAATTGGCAAACAGTTTTTCTGACTGGGAACCCGTAACCAGTGGCGTCCCTCAAGGCTCAGTATTAGGTCCACTCTTATTTTTAATTTATATTAATGATATAGTAAATGTTATTCAGTCAACTAGAATAAAAATTTTTGTCGATGATACAAAATTATTTTTTACTGTTCAAACTAACGATGATGTTCAAAAATTCAAGATGACCTTAACAGTGTGTATCGATGGGCAACCAAGTATCAGTTACAGTTATCAGTACCAAAATGTCAATTACTTATTCTTGGTACCTGCCCTGTCGATATTAACTTAAAAATTGACAATCATAACATTCCACATTATCACGCTGTCAAAGATCTAGGAGTTTGGATTTCTGACAATTTGATTTTTAAAGAACATTGCAATTTTATTGCTAATAAAGCGTTTTGGACCTGTTCTCAAATTTTTAGAAATTTCAAAACAACTGACCGTAAATTTTTAACTAATATGTACATCTGTTTTGTTCGCTCAATATTAGAATACGCATCTCCAGTCTGGTCACCCCATCAAATTTACCTGATAGATAAGTTGGAACGTGTACAAAAATTCTTTACACGTAAATTACCTGGATTAGCTAATATACCATATAAAGATAGACTGAAAATTTTGAAACTTCAAAGTTTGGAACTTCGTCGAATTATTATCGACTTAAAATTAGTGTACGAAATTGTGCATCAAAAGATAGATCTAAATTTTGATGAATTTTTTACTTATTCCAATTGTGTGTCTAGTCGTGGACATTCACTAAAGTTAGCCCTACCTAAATTTCGTTTGGATATTAGAAAATACTTTTTTAGTGTACGTATAATTCAAATTTGGAACAATCTACCTAACAACGTTGTTAATAGTCCATCTACTAAGCTTTTTCTCAAAAATCTAGATTCTGTTAATTTATCGACGAAATTGAAAGGCTCATTCAATCGCTAAAAATTGATTGAACCCATCCTATGGAGTCGACCACATATGCTATGTTATCCTTTGATCTATTTATTTTCACAGATAACCTGGAGGGTGTTTTAATGGCTGCCATGCCAGCCTCACCCATCCTGCAGACAGTTATAGAATGGTATAGACATAATATATAATATATAGTATTCGTTGTTATTTTTCCTTGTTTTTCTTGTTGTTTCTGCTTTTGCAGAGATGGCTGAAAGAATCGGTTCTACACGCTGATCGATGACGAGCTTAAATGACTTTTGAACACGAAATTTATACATATTTAAAACGAACTGTTTCCCACGCTTACTACGTTGGTTATTCTCTTTTTTTCTGTTTTCTTGTTTGCTATGTTTAACTGTTTTGCGAAATAAATCTAATCTAATCTAATCTAATCTGGTAGAAACTTTTCTGGTCCCTGATGATGCCCCTTCAGTACTTTTTTGATAGTACATAGCACCACTGCACCAGCACAAACGATTCCACGCTGGCACCCGAGTCAGACTGCCAAGTGCCAAGGTGCCAATATATGTTTGCAATGCACTATAAAACGCCCTGTGGCATGCGAAGTGTGCGAAACTTTTAAAAATAACCAAACGTTGACAGAATAGCGGAAAAATAATCCTATGTATTGCCACAGTCAATTACTCTCATGCATCCGGTCGTTACAATGTTAAGTTTCTCGCAACTCATACACTCATACAACCTAACCTAATGGTCACTTTTTTGTAACTTAATTACCAATTTTTCACGTTTCAAAGCATTTCAAATTTTTAAAATTGAAACTTGAAAAAAGGTCCCCCAAGGGCTGGTCTCGGTCTCGTAGGTCTCGTTTCGGTGGTCTCGGTTGCCTGGTCTCGGTCTCGGTCTCGGTCTCGGTTGCAAACCCGAGACTTGCCAACCCTGCATAATATACTCTTGTAAACATGCAAATGCAGCATAATGTACTTGTGTATAAATGCATAGGCTTTGATGAAAGATAACAACAAGAAATAGTAAACCACAGAGACACGGGCTCAGGGGGCGGCAGCCCCCAGAAAAAATAGGGGAACATTTTGATTTTTCGACCAAATTTGGTCAAGTGGGGACGTGTCAGAAAATTTTTCCGGCCGGACCATAAAAACCAACGGGGGAACCCTTGTGTAAAAAATCACTGGGGAAAAAATTTTGGGGTGGGGGGGGGGATTCCCCCATTCAGGGACCTTAGGCTTTCATTGTGGTAATTGAAGTAACACAAGAAATTAGACACAAAAGTACAATATTGCTGATAAAGAATAAGAATTGCAACATAAAAAAATGCTAGAATAAAAAAGAATAAAAAAATTATTTTAGTCCGACGTTTTGGAATAACAAATCGGGTTAAACTGACTAAACGAGTTAAAATAAGTCACCGGCTTAATTTTAGTCTGACCCCATTCCAAAACTACCACTGGACTAAGCGGAATTAACGTGCACGCTTAACATTAGCGTGCATAGTTAAGGGGGTAATTGCGTTTTTAGGTGTTTTTTTAAACTACCATAACTGCACTTAACCTCAACAAAAACTAGAGCGGTCTTTTTTACATTTTTTTACACCTTCTAGCTTTAAAAAAACTATATTTAAAAGCAGATTATCTTTTGCAATTTTACTGCTGCTATCATTTGAATACACCCCATCAGCGGTTTTTTTGACTAATTTTTGCGCCACAGTTATGAAACTCAGGATCAGCCAACAACTACTAATTTTTTTGCAGTTATGCACTGACATAATATCCCCACCCGTTTTTTTGATATACATAGTTAATAAGTCGTTTCTACGTTGAGAAAATGACATCTTCGTGCAAAAATCACGTAATTTGACTTTTCTCTAAAATTTTTCAAAAGCCCATAACACCGGCTCTACAAACTATTTTTAGAAAAGTAAAAAAACGGGTGGGGATATTTTCCTAAAGATAATGTGGTTAAAGTTTCGAAGCCGTAGTCCGTTTTTAGCTTGAGTTCTGTGGGCGCAAAAATTACACTGAAATGTCAAAAACCACGAAAACGACATTACCCCCTTAGTCCGTTTAGTCCAATTAAGGGGGCGCTCCGGGAATCAAGGATTTGGGCCGTATTTTTTGAAAACAGCCAAACCGACCTATCATTCTTGAAGGAAAGTTGCCCAAAATACCATTTCTGATGTTTTGACGTGCATATCTCCATAGCAAAAAATTTAAAAAAAATTGGACAATTTACTGATTTTATTCAACTTTTACACAAATTCAGCAAGTAAGCAAGTACATCAACGCTTTTTGAGGTTTTGCAAACAGACGATACGTAAATTTTATTAGTCGTAATGAAAAATTAGAACAATTTTATTGCGTTTTGTGCCAAAAAATCGCACAAGAAACCATCTCCAGAAGCAGCAGACTCAAATATAGGCTGTGTGAATACAAAACCAATTTTTCGGCATTCGATTATAAAATGCTGGTAAGATATTTTTCTGCAAAATTTTGCACAATTATAGCCTTAGGCTCTGCGCAGTTGAACAATTTTTTAGTTTTTTAAAATAAAGCTTAGAAATTTTTTAATATGAATTTTATTGCTCAGAGTTCGACTTCGAAAACACATAATGACATTTTTTATCCAAACCTGACATAAATGTTAAAAACCAAAATTATGTTCAACTAGACAAGCACATAAACTACATTTTGGTATGTAATTTATACGCAAAGCATAAGCAGAGTTATCGTTAGCCGAAAATTCACTCACGTTTGGTGCTCTGGGAGTCGCGTGACATGATCACGTGATTTGAAATTTTGCCTCCAGTGTTCTTTTGTGCCATAGTACATATATGCATAGTAAAGTTTGACATTTGCCAATTTTTTTGCCAATTTTCGATGTAACCCCCGATTCCCGGAGCGCCCCTTTTAAATTTTTTGCTATGGAGATGTGCGCGTCAAAACATCAGAAATAGTATTTTGGGCAACTTTTCTTCAAGAATGATAGGTCATTTTGGCTGTTTTTAAAAAATACGGCCCAAATCCTTGATTCCCGGAGCGCCCCCTTAAAAAACAGCGAGCTAAAGGTTAAGTCCGTTTAATCGGAAGGTTTTGAAATGGCATTTTTCAGCATAATTTTGTGTGTGTGTGTGTGTGTGTTTGTGTGTGTGTGTTATAACTAGGAAAAAACCCGTCTTCAGCGCCAGTAATTCCGAGTCCTCCGTTCCGGCAGCGTATTATGTGTATATTATATTTTTTAGCAACACTAGATTTTTAAACAGAATTTATCCGATTTGTAGATAAACTAATCGTGAATATTCAAAACTGTCAACTGGCAATAGCTTACAAAAATTTACAAAAAATGACAAAAAGTTACAACAAAATTACAAAAATGTAAAAAACTAGTTTTTTATACAGAATTCAGAATCTAATATTTTGTAGACATACTGGTCATTAATATTCAAAATCGTCACCTGGGAAAAAACTTACAAAATAGTTACAAAAAAGTTACAAAAAAATACAAAAAAGTTACAAAAACTTTTGTGTATGCTTTCAACGGAAAATTACAATAAAGTTACAAAAAATTACAAACTGGCACCCAGATTACAAAAAAGTACATAAAAAATACAGAAAAATTACAAAATTATTACAAAAAATGACAAAAAAGTTACAAAAAATTACAAACTTGCACAGTGAAATTACAAAAATGTGACATAAAAATTAAAAATTTTTTGCATATTGGTTTGTAATAAATTTGTATTTTTTGTAATATTTTTGTAATCAAATTTTTTCCTGTGTATTCATAGCAAAAAGAATTGGAAAAGTGGACAAATTACAGTATTGTATAGAAATGGGGGTTCTGGCGCCACCCGATACGGTACGGGTGGAGTTTACGTCATATGACGTCACAATGACGTCATGGTGACGTCATAATGACGTCATATGACGTCACGTGATTGACAGGTGTCAATCAAGTTACGTCATAATGATGTAATATGAGTGACAGGTGTCAGTATTATGTAATAATTATTTATTGAATAATCACATAATTATGTAATAACATAATGATGTAATTACGTGCCAAGGGGGGGATAGTTTTTAAATAGTTTTTCTTATATTTAAAAACTATTTACCTGGCCCCCTCCTTTCAATGTTTGCTTTGGTAAAATTTGAATTTGCCAAAACAGCTGTTGAGCAAACAGCTGCTTATCTAATGGGTCAGTCTGACTGACCAATACTCAACACACACGCACACACACACAAGCACGCTTGCATAGGAGATTACTTTATTCAAACAAGCAGGCCCCAAAAGGGGCAAGTTTCCTTTGTTGAGTGCAAAAATATTTTTCACCCTTAACATTTCGCCAAAATCAGCTTCGCCTTCAATTGCGATTCTAAAAAGTATTAACCTGCTACAGTTGCTTACTTTATATCAGCGCTTACATAAATATACTGAGTTAAATTTGGCCAGGAGCATGTAGTGCAGTTTGCCGAAACTACTTTTGATTTCAACACTCAGTGTACTTTATTGACAAAAATTTTAGTTCAAAACAAATTCTGCACAGTAGCTAACAACTTTTTTGAAAAAAACAACTGTGGGGGTTGAACCCATGCAGTTATCAGACAAACATCTTGTAGTAGCGCCTTTGACCACTCGGCCACACTTCTGCAAATGCTAGTGATGTTTAATGGCTACTGCTCTGGAGAAAAGCAGGACTGATATGAGAGTTCAATCATTCAAATATTAAAAAAATAATAATATACATTTTTTAATAATAATAAACCTACAATAACTTTGCTTTTTGCTAAGTGAAATGCTAGAGGTTCTGCCAGATTTATTTATGAAAATGGAAGTTTGAAACTGGAAAACAGACAATTGTATAGATAGTCACGTGAATTGCATATGTATTTTGTCTGAAACATTAGCATGCGCAAAAATTTTAATCAACAAAAATCAATCAAAATTACAATATAAAACCTCTAAAAAGTGTTGTTTATAATTGTTTCATTTAAAATTGTGAAAAACGCCGTTTTGAAAAAAAGAGCAGTCAGCTCCCATACTGACTTTACGTGCTAATCATATCAGCATAACAGCTAGTGGCTGCTATATTTACACTACGCAGAGTTGGTTTCAAAACAATAGTTCCTTCACTAGAAGGAACAAAAATTACGCAGCGAAGCAATTGGCAGGGCGCATGCATGCATACACACACACTTTAATAGGCCAGAATATCTCATTGTTATAAATCATTTGAATGAAAATGACAACTGCCTTTGTTGAAGGCAATTTTCAAAAATAATTATTCCAGTTTGAATTTTTTCAAATTAACAGTCTTTTTGGAGGGCCTTGTTTTAGAAAGAAGAAACTTTATGTTTATGTTTTGTGGAGAAAAATTTTGCCATTATTCATTTTGTGTTTCCAGAACGAAACCAAAATATTTTTCCCAAATTTTCAGAAAAAAATTAGAAATAAATTTTCGGGGTGGACAATTTTTAGTAAAGTGTGTTTCCAGAACGAAACCATACGTTTCTGGAAACTATCGGAAAGAAAGAAGAAAAAGTTTTGGGGTGGGCAAATTTTAAGTAAATGTGTTTCCAGAACGGAACCGTTTTGTATGAAATTTTCTAAATTATTGCTAAAAAGTAACCAATCAGATTGGTTACTTCTCTAAAAATGCAGCCAATCAGATTGCTTTGTTCTGAAAAAATGTAGCCAATCAGCACGCAGTATTTTTCAGCGCTGAACTAACACTTTGTTTCAATAAAAGCTAAAATTTGTCATATTTTCAGTTTGAAAATTGACAGCTATGGGTGCGTTCCAATGCCCCATGTGCCCCCACGTGCCCAATGCCCCACATTCACGCGCAAGGATGCGCTAGTGCGGCGTTTGCGCAAGCAGCATCCACCTGCCCCCCTTGAGTCCTCAGACCAGCCAGGACCAAGTGTAGGTTTTTAATTTTACTAAAACTTTAAACTTAAACTACATTTTACTTAAGTCTAATTAAATTTAATATTAAAATGAATTTAAACTTATAACATATAGACGCGGTGTGGTATGCTTGCATTGTGCTTCTTCAACGCGGGCTTTGTCTGCGTATCACAGCACTTTGTTGCCGTGTGCAGCCGTGTCTTGAGTTAGGGTCTCTCGTAACTCTAAGCAAGTTACAAGAGTAGGACTCCAGGGTATCAGACGGTCTTCGAACCTGTGCACGCTGGTATCTAGCCTACGGCTAACCTCTTGGTATGGAGTCGGCAACCTTCATGGCGGTGGTAGTAAGGGAAGAAAACGCGAAGCACTGTGTTCATAAAATGGATTTAAGGGTGGTTAAGTGGATGAAAGTTTACTACGAGATTTCTAAGGGAGCACACCTCTCGCCATTTGCCACGAACCCACCGTCCATGTCGTAATTAGGGTTAGGTGCTGGCCGTAAACTTAGATAAAAATCAACTTAGGTTTTAGTAACTTTAGCTTCTAGATTTTCACTGTAGGAATTCAGGAGCAGTACAGAGACTTAGACCTAGGTTTTTCAGTACACTCAGTCTACAGTAATTTCTCAATACCGACACTTAGCAATTTTTCTTTCATAAATTTCAACTTTAGCGTAAATAAACGTTTTTTCCCAAAAACTCTCACTCATAATTGATTTTACAGTACGAACAGATTGTCTACGGTAATTTTCCAATAAAAACACTTACTAAAATTTATAACTATAAATTTTAAGTAAAAACACCTAGCAAACTTAATTTCTTTTGCATAAATTTCAGGTTTAACGCTCATACACTTAGTTTCTTCTCGCAAACTGTCACTCAACCTTAATTTTACAGTACAAATAGTTAGTCTACAGTATTTTTTAATACAAACACTTCTGAAATTAAATTTTTAAGTAACAGTACCTAACAAACTTAATTTCTTTTGCATAAATTTCAAGTTTAAGGCACATACACTTAGTTTTTTCCAAAAATTCTCACTCAAGATTGATTTTACAGTACCAGTGTAAAAGCTAGGCCCCTCTCAGTCACATTTACTAGATTAAAATCTTACAGTATAAATTATTATAGCAGTTTCAGAAAGAAAAACTTTACTGTAAGGTCACAGAAGTCCACGTCTACGCTTAGTTTAAAGTGGGTTTACGAATTTAGTGGTGGTGAAATATGTTTACTTATATGGGCAGTCGGTCAAGTGTAAAAGTCTCGGACGGCAGGCGAAATACAGATTATTGTCGGGGTGAACAACAGGTTGTGAGCTGAGTAGTTTTCAAAAAGTGGAAAGGTTTTTTCTTTTTTTTCTTCTTCTTCAAGAACAGTTTCAATCTTCTCAACGAACAAGGGGGGGTTACCACCCCCAATGACAGCTCACATTTTGGGGTTTTAACCCATTTGATTTAGGCGGTCATTGGATTTGATATTTCGCATTTATTGGTAAATATTTTCTGCAAATAAATGAACGAATGTGATTTCAAATCAACTTTTGGATCCCCAATTAGCCCAATCGGACACCTGCGCGGTACAACTGTGGTGCTGCGAGTAAGGTTTGGAGTATTTGTTTTTCGCTGCGCTTGATTTGACTGTTTTTATCTGACGTTTGGCTTATGGTTGACTGCCTGGATATTTTTTCTTTCGCTGACATTTCGATTTCGCCAATAACTACTTTTTTTGTGGCCGCTGCAATAAATGCCAGTTATTAAGACATCACTTGACTATATTTGGGAGAAGTGGGCTGTTGGAACTTGCGATTACTAATTGCCTCAGCTACAATTTTGCTATTCCTGTGGGATTTGGAGCCCCGCGTTATTGCCCAGTGTTAAAGTAGCTGTTGCCATTCAAATTCCAGCGTTCGGTTGGTCACGCAGTGATTTTCTTTTCTTCATGATTAGTTACTGACGACGTATTTTACATGCTTACTGTGTATTGTGTAGTTTCTGTGTAGTGCACCATGTCAACTGTTTAGTGTGTATAGCGTGTATCAGTTAATGAGCGTAGTGTAGTAATGATTAACTGAGCTCAGTACGTGTATCAATAGTTCAGCGTAGTGGTAGTCTAGTAGTCAACAAATTGAGCTCAGGGCGTGTTGCAGTTGTTGTAGTTGTAGTAAAGTACCAACAAGTGAAAGTTTGGTGCAAAATGTAATCATTAAATGTTGCAGCCTGCTGTTAATTATGGAACCACTTCCGTATACTACGGCAAAGCCTGTTGCGCAGCATAACTTGATTACCAGTAGGGATGGAAGTCTCGGCTTTTTTTCCGAGACCGAGACCGAGACCGAGACCGAGACCGAGACCACGAAACCGAGACTACCGAGACCGAGACCAAATTCCGAGACCGCCAAAACCGAGACTTTGGGTCATTTTTTGCCATTTTTTACCTATTGATTTGATGATTTTTTACAAGTTTTTAGATAATATTACAAGACCATCACCATGGTCAGACACCTTATGAATAAATAACAGCTATATCACAATTTTGGTTACATTGCTGGCTCTTTCCCCCGTTTGTGTGGGACTGTGGGACCATGTCCTCTTGAAAATTGTAAAATTTTGACCTCGGTTCCAAAACAGACGCAATTTGTCCTTGTTCTTGCCAGAAAATAGCAAATTTTGACACTGGCTTGAATTTAGTTAAAATTAGCTCCGATTGTATTGGAATTACCAATGTTCTGCTAAAATACAACCGAGATAGAAAGGGTTTGGCTCAAAAATTAGACCTGCGCGCCGTGACGATCTTTCATTCTTTGCCGCCGGCGTGACATCTCTGTGAGTCCCCTCAATCCCCTGGGACTAAATTTTACTGAGAGTAGAGTCTTCCCATCTCATTTACCGAACTGCATGTATCACCGCATATGTAGTTCTTAGTAGTGCGTTTAGTTGAATTTTCGCAGTTTTTTTTTGATTTTTCGCTAAACTCATACTAATTGGAATTGGAAATTACAGTTAAGTATGTGAAATTGTGAAGCCACCAAAAAAGTTAACTAAGCCAAACACTAATACTAAGAATAAAATATAATAATAATCACACAGATTGACTTGAAAGATAATATGAAATAAGAAACCAAATCATAAACATACATTTTTGTGTATGTACTGTGTTTACTGATAAACTAAACAACCACGGTAAAGTTGTTTTCTGAAAAAATTGACAGAATCTCACTGTTTGGTGTGAAATTTTGGTGAAATGAACACTTCCGAAAAAAATTTCCTGCCAAAAATATAAACCAAAGGGGGGACCACAGGAAAAATTTTCACAGATTTGAAAAACCGAGACCGGGTACAAACCGAGACTTTTCGACTACCGAGACCGAGACCGAGACCGAGACCGAGACTGGGCTAGTCTCGGGTTTTGACCGAGACCGAGACCGAGACCAAGACCGAGACTTCCATCCCTAATTACCAGCCGATATAAGTGTAGTCTTTAAGATGTGTGCGACGTAGTGTGGTGAACAGTTTTGTATATCTGTCAGTCTAATGTAGGTAGGTATATTTATAGTGTTAGATAAGTAAGACGTAATTAGAATTTTTCCCTTTTGCGAATAGGGCAGCGCAGGACCAGGCGGTACTGCTGTACAGGGGCACCCGTGCACCAAAACAGGCTGCAAAACCAATCCTACATGCACTAATCAGTTTAATCTCCACGATCACGTAGCATTTGTACTAGAGATTAAGCTGATATGACCGGACACTTCGCTTTGATCTGAGCTTAGAAAGTTCAAGAAGCGATTTTGAATATGTTGCATCCATATATATATATATATATATATTTATATATATATAAATATATACATATACATATATATATATAAACTTTTGGTGAAGCATTAACGCATTGGGTTTTGCAGCACATATTGAATTTCAACAGAAGTTCTGTAAACTCTGTCTGCTATGCATTTTGCATGCGTTCAAATACAAGCGAGCTGACGGACACAATGTGCGTGCACACACACACACACACACACACACAAACACACAGTCAGGCTGCAGCACCAGTCACAGCAGTAAAGTGACAGCACAGTGAAAGCGAGACAGCAGACAGGCTGTGCAACACTGTAACACTTAAACACAGTCTTAACCAGTGGCTAGCAATAGTGAACGCAGACACAATTATACAGCAACCGCACAGTAAAACATGCAGCCGCACACGCAAAGCATACTTTGCACTACAGCACACTAATCATAGCAGAATGAACTTAAATACCTGTTGCGCTGTGGCGCAACAGGAAAAACAAACTGAGCTCAGTACGTGTTTCTGTTGTTCAGCGTAGTGGTAGTGAAGTAACAACAGAAACTAAGCTGAGTACGTGTATCTGCTGTTCAGAGTGGTGGTGGTAAAGTAACTAACGAACTGAGCTCAATACGTGTATCTACTGATGAGCGTAGTAGTAGCAAAGTAACCAACCAACTGAGCTCAGTGCGTGGATCAGTTGTTAAGTGTGGTGGCAGTGACTAACGAACTGAGCTCTGGGCCCAATTTTTCGAAAAAAAAGGTTCTCCGTTTAAGTTCTCCGTTTAAAAGCTCTCCGTTTAAAATACTCCGTTTAACATTTTTCACTTTTTCGAAACCCTCAAATTTGAATTTAAACGGAGAACATGGATTCTGCTAAATGCAATTTTTCGAAGCTCTCCGTTTTAGTTCTCCGTTTAATTGTTCTCCGTTTAAAGTTCTCCGTTTAAAAGTTCTCCGTTTTTTTAAACGGAGAAATGGCTATTTTTAGAACGATTATTTTCGGAAGAATTCTAAAATAGAACTCCAAAGTTCTCCAGTTCTCCAGTTCAAAGTTCTCTCAAACTTCAGTTTTCCGTTTATTTAAGGGGGTAATGTCGCGAAAGCAGTCGATTTTGCGCGACTGTAAAACTTGTTCACTGAAATGTTAGAAATTGTTTTTCTATATTTCGAAAATCTATCTAAAGGCAAATATTTCTGCCAAGTTTCAGCAAAATTGGTGCAGCATATAGTTTGCAATGATGTCGCAAAGTCGGTAAAATGACGTTTAAAAAAACCTATTCACATTCCATAGTTTCGTCACTTTTATCAACTTTTCTGTTTAGTTTGTTTACACAGGCTGATAGCACGTATGTTGTAGTTTATGCACACAAAATTAAGTGCAAATTGCTGTAGCGGCTGTGGAGTAATACTTGTTTGAACGGCGAAACTGTACGTAAACTATAAAGTAGTAACAGCAATAATGATAAATTGTAAAAAATGAATGAATGAATAAATGAATGAAAGACGTTACTTGATTTACATATTTCCTTGTCTTCCTAATTATTCGGTATTCGGCCGAAAATTGACTTTTCGGTACCGAATACCGAATACCGGTTTTTCGGCCGAAAGCAGAATACCGAATTTTCGGTACATCCTTAATTTTTGATTTGTTGATGACTAGGCGTCAAGGAGAGGCTGAACCTGTTACAGATTATGCGTTCGAAGTGCAACGGCTTGTTCAAGACGTGTTTGGTAGTGTTGACAGTGCGGCGCAGGATATTTTGTTACAAAAGCATTTCCTACATGGATTACTGCCAAGACTATATCAGTTTGTCACCTCGTCACAGCTACCATCCACATTTGAGGATGCCGTTGCACGAGCGCGCGCGCAAGAGGCACGTGACCATCTGTTGTTTAATTCGGCCCCCCGGTTGAATCGTGGAATACCTGGGCAAACTAGACGAGAATTGCCTGCCCATCGACACCCTGATTGCAGAAACAAAGACCGCCGATGCCAAGACCAGTGCTGGCGCCCGGCCTTCGCCAACAGCGCCCAGCGACGTGAGACACCGGGTAACCAGGTAAGTTCAAACGATTTAATCAAGTTAGAAAAACGCATGACGGATTTGTTTCAAAACTCGGTAGACCAGCTGCGACAGGCGTTAACTTAGGCGTCGCGAAACACTAACAATGGACCCCCACCAGGCACCGTACGAACAGGGCATTCAGACACCTACCGACGAAATCAGGCAAATTTTCAGCCCAATCACCGAGTACCCCGATGTTACAAATGCGGTCAATCTGGGCACATGCAATGGAGCTGCCCGCAGAGTGGATTTATGCAACGATCAGACAATTTTCAGTTCGCAAATAGCGGAAGCTATACGCGGAAAAAAACTCGCCCAGCTTACTCATCTGGCCCACGTGGGGGACACCAGCCCAGTTTTCCCTATAACACACGAGCACCCTTGCATGGGTATGCTGGTCCTCGTTTTCAATCCCACTCAATGGAAGCTTCAACGCCCAACCAATATTCGGAAGTATATAACTATGCAAATGAAATTGGAAATGACTACAGGTCTGCGCTGCAAGACGAAGAAGCTCAGGAATACGGTGGTTCCAACGCTGGCGTTAACGTCATCAGTGCCCATACTGCAGAGTGCAATTAACTCGAGATACTTCGCGAACAAAACAAACGACTACTAGAGCGCGATGCACTCATTCTGACGACGACCGGTGTCTGCACGGGGTATGGCCGTCATCTGAGCTGCAGCATGCCTTGGAACACGGATACCGCATGAAAACAGTCTATGAGTGCTGGTCCTATAAACCTTCTAAACACGTTTTTCAGCAGTACATTTAAGACATGATGAAGCAAAAAATTGAAGCTTCTGGCAAGACAATTTCTCGTTTTAGACTTTTTCCCCGCGTGTGGTAAATTGACTTTTGATAAAGAATAAATAGTAAAACTAATAAAAAAATCAATGTTAAAAGGTAAATTTTTTGTACTTACGACAATAATGAGCATGATAGATGTTAAAGAAGTTAAATGTATTAGATTAAAAATAAAAAAAGTACTTCTATTATGTGAAAAATTTAAGGAAAAGTATGCATTGCTCTTTTAGAACCTTCGTAGGAAACTAAAAAAATCAATTGCATTGATGTGTTATAGGATATCCACCGGAAGCCCACTGCGACAATACATCATGTGCTAATTCCTGTGATGGCTGCCTAACTTGTGTGACAAAACAGGAGACGTTCATTCTCGAATGTCAAAATCAAGGGATTGCGGTTGAACATAGCAAAATTGGGATCAACCTCGGGCAGACGAGCAATAGCAAAACTCCAGCTCAACAGTTTGTGGTAAGTATTACTATGACAAAAAGTGGGGATATTTTGAAGAGTTGTGAAACAAACTTTTTATTAGTTTTAAATTTTCAAATTTATTTAAAAAATGCTTAAAACAACCGGGAACAATAGATTAGTATAAATAAAAACTTCGATTGAGGTCGGTTACTTTAGAGGAAAATTGGCCCAAGCTAATGAGCGCACAACATCGGAGTATATTTCTGAACCCGGTCAACTGTACAAACTGATTATAGAGATTCTTCAAAATGCATTCAAGGGGTTCACTTGCTCAATGACAAAATGCTTCTTTGTACGTACACAAAGGACATCAAGTCAAAAACCCCAACGCAACAGTTCTCTTCTCCTGTTTGTGCATCATTTGTAACTGCACATGCTCGACGTGTTTTGCACAGAGAACTGCATCGACTCGGTGAAAATGTGTGTTATTACTACGATACAGGTATTTATGTTTAATTATCTGCATAATAGTTTTCCAAAAATCACATGTTGAATTATTTCAATTTCATATAAGCATTAGCAGATCTAGTGGTTACTTTTTTAACTAAATATTAATAGTTTCCAATGAAAAACTATGCGGTAATATTTATTCAATGATCGAGTTTGATTACTTCTATGCGATCTCTAGCAAATTAATTTCTATTTAAAAATTTATTCAATAGTAGTATTCTCGACGCACTTTTCAGTGATTCTCAAGCTATTAAAAAAATGAATTTTCAGACAGCATCATTTTCATATGCCGTCCCATGCAATATAAGCCAGTGGAGGGGTCCAATCTTGGTCAATGAAAGGACGAGCTTCCAAGCGATTACATCGTAAAATTTTTGTCAACGGGAAGTAAGTCGTATTGTTACAAAACCTGCAATGGAAATGCCGAATTAAAGCTTAAAGGAATATTTTTAAAACATGACTCTCGAAATTACTTGAACTTTAATACCGTGAAACAAGTGCTTTTGAACAAAAATATTGGTAATGTATATGACAATATTGTGGATTAGGAACTTAACAAGTTGTTACGACAATCGGCGCAACACGTTCCTTCAAATCAACTAATAGTTCTAAATCCAAACTTTTCCCGAGACAAAAGGACTGGGCAGGTTTTTTTCAATTCTACTGCCGTCAAACAACGGTTTCAAAAAACATTTGACAAGCGAATAGTTTGCAGTGATTATTCGACCCGACCGTTTGGTTGGATATTTCAGTAAAACTTTCAATGAAGTCTGTTTATTGAGTTTTTAATAAATATTTTCAACACTTAAACGCAATTTAATGACACTCGGCATCGTTCCGTTCAATTAATTTTAAAAACGATTCTGTACTTGTTTTAAAATAAATTTGAATACTCTCAAGTCACAACAAATGAGTTGTTTTAAACTAAGGCTTTGCTTTCAGACTTTTAATTTCCAGCAAATACTGCTTTCAATAATGCAGGTCCCCATGACGGAAAACAGGACCGATGAAGACTCTCTTTCAGGCGATGAAACAGACGGTGAATATTTTGCCACGTAACATCTACTAATTTTCCACCATTCTCTTATTTTGCAGTTTTAAATGTAATGTTGTAAAGTTAAAAATTGTTAGCAATATAACTTTAATTTGATCTTCAATATTTTTGTTTACTTTAAACGAAGTAAAGTGAAATCTAAACACATTTTTCAGCAAAGTTGTTTTTACATTTTTAATAATAAATGTTTTTGATGTTTTAGTTTTAACGGATTATTCTGATGATGATGGTGACTGCATGGTTAATGAATAGGCGTGTGTTGAAGCGGTTATTGCCGAGGAAATACAGCCAATGGATACACCACCATACAATCTTAGCGAAGGTATTCCAACGCCATGACGCGCCATTTTTGCCTACAGCTATATTTTTGATGGATCTATAAAAGTATGACTGTTGTTTTAGAGTATGTGGGCGTGGAAATGAATATCGTACAACGAGCAGAATGTGGCGGTGATCCTTACTCAAAAAACTGCCTTGATGAGCTATTTCGAAACTATTTATTTGAGGCGTGTGCGGAAGAAATGGGTAGGGAGATTGGATCGATGATGATGAGTTTTTGGACTTCGCGCGGAACGTTCGAGCGTTCATGGGGTTATATGAAGACAAAACGGACAATTGATGTTAAAAACTACTACTTGTGGTTTTGACCCTATGCTTAGTTTAATATTTTTGAAAATATCTGTATACCTTGAATAAAAATTAATTGCATATTGTATAAATTATTTTAAACCTATAAATAAATTTTTGTTTCTTAAAAGTAGATTTTGATGGAGAAACGTTTTCCATACATCACATTCCTAGTCTTTCTCCCTGTTTCATTTCAAAGAGTGTTTTGGTAATAAATATTTATTTTTTACTGTTCTTCTTCAACATTTACATACGCTTTCAGTTTTTTTGCAGATTTACTTTATAAATTCCAGTCAGCATTCCACAATACCAGTGCGCATAGACGGTGCTTACTGTTGTGCTCTGTGTGGACCACATCCAGATGGAGATATGCATCAAGTTTTGTTTTTTACTGAGGAACACTTGTGCCGACATCTAAAGTACCATCACAGTGAAGCGTTAGGTTTAGAATGCACTGTGTGTTTTCAACTTATTCAAAATAGACAATGGTCAGGATTAAGGTGTAATCACAATATTTGCAAATCTTGTCTCAATTCATGGGTTTCAATATCTCAGAAGTGCCCATACTGTCGTCAAGAAATTCGTATTACTACCGACAAACATAACTTTTGGAAGCGTCCAAATTACAATGCTTCGAAACATATTACAGCGTTACCTCAATTTTCTAAACGGATTAATTTTTCACATCGTTTCCTACGAAAATTATCACGACCGAAATCGAATGCGTAAAAACTTTTCCACGTATATAATGACCTACTTTTTACATTTAATTGTTGTTTTATTTTCTTTCGAAATTATTGCGGAAAAATCATGAACAACAACGGGGACGATGCAGACAACTGGGCATTCCTGGAGACACTGAATGAAAATTTGGTCAGCTGCTTTCATTGCGGTGACGAAAAAGCCAACACTGTATATGACGGTAATCGAGATTTCCAGAGTCACTTATTTCATTACCATGCAAATGATTTTCTAATATTT
>JASANF010018304.1:0-14141 GCA_030248245.1 Trissonchulus sp. WLG1_4
AATGAATCACAACGTTCCGATTGATTGCCATAAACTCCAGCAACCTGGCTGCATTATTTTAGCTGCCAGTTATTTTGTTGGCTTTTTAAGTAACCACTCATTCGCGTGACTCAGGAAGATGTTTTTTTTCATTATCACCTCAGTCGGCTAAATAATGGGCAGCCAACTGAATACCGTATACTTTCTATAAATAATACACATAAACATTCCCAGTCTTAAGCGTATCACCACCAATGACTCCCCAAAATATTGACCAGTTATGGTCAAGAGCATTTCTTGCACAGAAATATCCAGCAAGTTATTATCATAAAATTTTTGTCTGAAATGTGGTTTGTTGGGCAAAATATTGGAAAACTGATCAGCTTATGAGGTCTGCCCACAGCCTCTCTTGTACGCAACAGTGTGCACCTTGAAGTCAAATAACGCGATTTCCAAATTTCTATCCCTCAACAGGATCCTTTCTACAGGCAAGACGTAAAAAGTTTGTTCAAAACCCTCGGTTGTGCTGGTTGTGAACTCTTTGTCACATTATCAGTGGACAAGTGAAGTAATATGTATATACGTCTCCCGTATCACTCATAAACCATCCTGTAAATCCTATCAACTCACCAATCAAAATAGAGACCTTATCATACGTTTTCAAAGTACATATTTAGCACTTTCTGACCCCCAGGGCACCAGACTTTAGTCTAGGATTGCCAACTTCACTTAATCAACCATTCCCTCTGGTCTATGCTGGTTACGCAATAGCCTAGGCTAGGCCGTAGTGACCACCACGCACGCACGCACGCACCCACGCACGCACGCGCACACACACACACACACACACACACACACACACACACACACACACACACACACACACACAGGGTTAGCGATAGCGACACGTTTACTATATACATAGACTGATTATGGGCCTGGCTGCGCTGATACGGAGCCCCATTGCATTATCACATGATTAATAATGATCCCTCATTAAAACTGACGTGCTGAAATTCTAAATTCAATTTCGTTATTTCCAAATCATCAAAATTTATAGACTATAAACGCAGCCCGATGTTATGCTTTTCCAAGATTTCTCAGTATCAACATACGCAAAAGCTACATAAAGCTTACACCAGCCAGTCAGCCCTGGCTACGATATCTAGATTACATTAATTTATACGACCAGCTTAGAACGCCAATTAATTATCATCAAATATTATATACACCTATGTATCCTAGGTTTTTCAAGAGGTACGTAAGAGGTACAAATACATATAACCTTTAGATTTCATCTTAACCACGAGGGGGGTACTGACCACTACGTATATAATGTTACCGCAACCCCCTGATGACAAAGGAGTCAGTTTTGGAGCCGCCCCTCATTGGATTCCTAGACTAGAAAAAAGAGGAATAGAAAGGCCAGAAAATCAGAGGCCTTCATTAAAGTTATATTGGGCGCGGAGCTCACGATATGGGGTCATTTGGCGTAATGAAAAATGTATCAGAAAAAAAGCTCAATCTTCTCTTCCCGCTAGCTAACACCAACAGCCACAAACCAAACCATGTTTTATATTCATTATATACACACCCTCACACGACGTATATAATGCATAGATGTATTATATAATAAAAGTTAACTTCGTTATACGTATATATAGACTACGTTATATATGTATATATGTATGTATATAATGTGTATATAAAGATTGAGGACATAGATAAAACTTTGGCCTAGCCAATTATCAAATTTTTCAAGAAAATGACATCCATGATTATTATTTCCCAGAAAAAACTGCCCAAAGTCATGAAATGGGTGTCGTAAAATTTCGAAAATTTATAACCAAAAAATAAAAATTAAAGCTTGACAGCTGAAATTGGTTTATGTAAATATCCATGATAGGTTTGAAATCGAAAACGGTTTAGTGCCATTACAGTTTAAAAAACTGTAGCCTTTATTCAAGGTCTTTGGCGGGACAGATCGACTCAAATTTTCGCTTCACAATTTTGTTGACATTTTTGACGACAAAAATACAGTTAATACCCAACTTAACTGCATAATTACTAAATTAAAATTTGTATATACGAACCTAAAGTTTGAAAAGGGTTAGATACTGTACACAGTTTTCTGACAGAATATATACACATATGCGAATTTTTCTCTCAGGGTGAACTTTTTTCAAGGTAAAAAAATTAAAACCAAAAGTTTCCCACAGCTATTCAGCTTATTTTAGTTGGAACTTTTTCGTAATGAAACCGTCTAGACAACGTCAAAAACTTTGCTAAAGGAAAAGTTAATTATGGAAACGCAGACTATTATATAAAGGATTGTGAAATAATATTCCTACATTTAGTGCAATATATAACCTAATTGAAATTTACCTTGATACTATATACCTGTGTAAATTAAAAGCAATGGTTACTTTTGCATCCTCTTTGTTTGTAAAATTAGAATTCAAGCTTGAGTATATAAATAATAGAAACATTGTATGTTACATATTATTTTTAAACCGTAAAAACCAAAACCTGGAAAAAGTAAAATACCACACTTTGTTACTTTTTAAAAAAATGTCAGTTCGCGTATTTAGCTTCCGTTAAAAGCCCAAATTTAAAAATACTCTCCGAAAGCTTCCCCAAATTTGATTTCGTTGTACCAGAAAAAAGTTTACGCACTTTTTAAATTAAATAAGCCCATTTTCTTTCAAAAACCATTCAGAAGAATTCACACCCTGACACTACCACAGGAAAAGAGTAACACGATTTAGGAAAACTTTGAACCCCTTGAATTTCAAACTAACTTCAGATAAAAAATAAAGAAAGAAGCAACTGCGATCATTAAAAAAATGAAATTTTAAAAAATGTCTCAGTAGGAAGGAACGTAACCTAAGGATCCTAACTATATATACATAATATGTTAAACTAACATAATTAAATCTACTGTCTCTCTCTCGCGGATCTATCTTAAGTATATAAAATAATTTGATTTGATTTGATTAAATATTTTCATTAATATTAAATATTACAAGACAGATAGACTGTTGAGTCCTCACTGTCGCTAACTTGTGTTAACTTCTTGAGTTGAGTTAACTCTAATAAAAGAAACTAAGATAACTAAACAATAAATACTAACTAAACAAATTTCAATTTAATCCCCTTAATTCATGTAGAGTAACTTCAGCCTCGTGGTGGAAAAACTGACTTTAGAGTGCCCAACGAAAATCACTCAAATCAAACATCTCATTCCTTTAGCGGATTAAACGGACTTGACTTATTTCAATCCGATTCCGAGGTTTAAGAATGACCAATCGGACTAAAATACACTCAATATGGCATTTTCAAGATATTTAAACCGTTTAGTCGGACTGAAATTGCCTCCTTTAATCAGGTAAAGGATTGGCTTAAGTTCAGCTTACGTTGACATCGCTGATCGGTGGGCGAAAACCCGGGCAGGCATTCGCACTTTCCCTGCAGCAGATCCCAGTGGCCGTCGGACTTGCAGAGGAATTTAGGTGGGTCTGACTGGGCTGGGCGGGCGTTGGCCACACAGTGACCTTTGCTGGGCGAAATGTCCAACAGGTCGCGACCGGTCGGGGTCTCCGGGAAGACGGCCAAACCCTCCGCCCGCTCTTCGCACACCAAATAGTAGACCTGAAATAGATAGAAGAGTAAGATTTAGAATTTTTATCTCAGAGCCGATTCCTTTACCGGATTAAACGGACACAACGAGTTAAAACAAGTCAGCGGCTTAATTTTAGTCTGACCCCATTTCAAAACTACCAATGGACTAAACGGATTTAACATGTACGCTTAACATTAGCATGCATAGTTAAGTCCGTTTAGTCCGATTAAAAAGCAGCGCGCTAACAGTTAAGTCCGTTTAATCCGGAGGTTTTGGAATGGTATTTTTAAGCTTAATTTTTAAACCGTTTAGTCCGATTAAAATTAAGCATTTAATCCGGTAAAGGAAAGGGCCCTCAGTTTCATTCTCACTACTTCCTTGATTTCACCAAACCAGGCCAATTTATGTCGCAAGCATTATACAATTCCGTGTCTAAAGGCTGTGACCAACTGAATAAAATCTTATTAGTCACCGCACATGTGCAGATGAGGGCGGGGGGGGGCGTGCTACGCGAATTTTTCTAAAATTTTGTCCCTTTAAGGGTGATGAAAGCGAACCTGGGGGATCCCACGCCCATGTCTGGTAGTCATAAAATTATGACTCCTATCCATCAACAAGTCCAAGTTCAACATAAGATTACCAGTTCACATATATAGCCTGTTACAGTTCACTAACGTTTAGTGTTCCTCTTCCCGTTTAGTGTGGAACCCGTGTACATGTATCGCACTATGGTAACATAATATATGTCGGTTCAGGCTAGAAGATTATGAAAAACACTATTCACAGTGGGATAATGAGAATATCAAAACTGAAAACTTACTGTGATAACATACTATTAGGACACCAATGTAGACTATGAAACGAAATTCAAGCATCCCAATAATCCCAAGCAAGTCTCACCTTAACAGACAATAAACTAAGGCATGCGCCTTCGTCCAGGAAGGCAATATAGAAGCCGGCCTCGGTGACGGGGAATGACCGAGACTCTCGATTCCAAACCGGAGCGTCATTTTCGCTAAATCGTCCCTCCACCGCCGCGACTCGATCCACCTGCGTCCACGCCCCGCGGCGCCAGGCTGGCATGTCCGGTTCCTCAAAGTCCATCGGACTCTGATAGTAGAGCAGTCCAAAGGTCTCCTTACAGGACGCCGGCGTACGCTGACGCGGCAGACGCGTACAGTCGCGCATGGTGAAGCGCATTTCCACGTAAATCCGCTCGGCCTGTCCCCGCTCCAGATAGGGCAGTCGTAGCCAGTTCTCCACCACGCCCACCGGCCGCACCACGTCACAGACCACAAACGTGCGCCAGTTCACGCCACGCACCAAGTCCGTGTACGACTCTTCTGTCCACTGAAGCAAAATGCAATTCATAGGATTCACATAATATAACCAAAAATGTTTCCTTTCAACTATGAACGCAGCAAATGATGAACACGCGATCATATGAAAGTGAAATACATATTTTTGCACAAAAGTGACTAAAACTGCAACATAAAGAGAGATACTCTGAGTATATAAACCAAAACCATAACTAAAACTACGTACATACATGTAGCCGAAATTGAAAATACTAAAAACCAGTACCAAAACTAAGCCATCAGTTATAATGTATCGACAAAGCTTGTATATAAACAGTCAGCACAACTGGTGCACAAGCGCTCGTAGCAAAAACAACAAGATATATTACATGTTACAAGACAAGACAATAGAAAAATCAAGGACAAAAAAACACTTTTGCCGTTATGTAACTGACTCCAAAGTCTGAATTGGCTGTCGAGGAATGCTTGGTCCAGCCCAGCGTCGATGTTTCCAAGGTCGTGTCCAACAGAACCACTGAAACAGAAAAAACGTATATATATAAGTACTGTAGCCATAACAAAACAATCATTATATAAATACACTATTTATATACGTGCCTCGCCCCGTTCAAGTCCCTTCAGCGGAACAGTCACACAAACACCGAAAAAAGTGTCTCCATCTTCCAGTTCGGCAGCTTCCTATTGTCCAGTTTCTCTGCGTCGAATCAAAGGATAACGTTGTTATTTATAAGTAAAAATAGGTACGTATAAATAAATAAGTACGTAACTAAATAAAGAATATGTATATGTACGTTCAACTTGCACTTACTTACTTGCACTTAATCCGGACGCTCGATGTTTCCATCAGCGGTTGGATTCCCCTGCTGAACCAAATGTAGCCATTGACCCCGATCCCCGGCTACGTCGCGGATGATCCCGCGGAAGTTTCTCGCCCAGATTGCCGCACCGTAAGCCTTTTTCAGGTGTGGGAGGTCGGCTAGCACCGTGGATAGCCACGTCTTCTTGGGTGCATTACGAGTACATCTCCAGTGGCTGGGTATTGGCAGGTCCCAGATGTGGGAGCACAGGCGACCTGGAGGCATGCGTGCTACGTGGCCCAGCCATCGGAGACGGTGTGAGCGAAGCTTGGATGTGATAGTAGGTTGTCTGCAGCAGCGTTCCCGGATGACCGTATTTGGGATGCGATCAAGAAGGCTAACATTCAGAATAGAGCGCAGACAACTCATGTGAAAAACCTCCATTTTTGAGATGTTGGCTATGAGAGGGCTCCACGTTTCGCACCCATACAGAAGAACGGGGATGACACTGGCATTAAAGATCTTCATTTTGGTGTCGATGGAAACTGCAGCATTGCGCCACAGACGGGATTTAAGGCGCTGAAATGTGGCGGAAGCCAGCCCAATTCTGTAGACAATATCATCCTCGGGGGCGATTGTAGATGCACTGATCATCGATCCGAGATAACAGAAGGCCTCGACCGTCTCGATTGGCTCCCCGTAGACAGTCAGACAGGGGATGTTGCTGTGAATGGCCATGGCCTTGGTTTTAGCCGGCTTGATTTTAAGGCCAACGCTTTCGGCGGCACGAGACAGATTGTCCAGGAGTTTTTGCATGGAGTGTTCGTCTGGTTGGAGCAGCGCTATGTCGTCAGCATAGATGAGATCGGCGACTAAATAACCATCACCTGCCAGAACCCCATCGGTGTTGTCGTCGATGGAATGGTGAATTACCCAGTCCAGGACAAAATTGAACAGAATAGGGGACAGAATGCACCCCTGTCGTACACCTGAGCGGACAGCAAATTCCGGTGACAGGCCATCAGGAGTGCGCACATAGCACTCTGAACCAGCGTACAGATCTTGCAAGATTTCGACGAACAGGGGAGGGAGGCCACAGTGTCGCAGGATACCCCACATAGAATCGCGATGGACGCTGTCGAACGCAGCGGCGAAATCGACGAAACTCACAATGCAGGGTTTTCCATATCTGATGCGGCGTTCAAGGACCTGGCGGAGAGCGAAAATTTGGTCAATACATCCTCGTCCGCGTCTGAAACCGCCCTGACGTTCCCGTAGAGTAGCTTCATAAAAATATCTTGAATCCGTAGGCGCAAGATTGATGTTACCACTTTCCCAGCGATGGATAAAAGACTGATGCCCCGATAGTTAGAACAGTCGGCTCTGGTACCTTTTTTGAAAACAGGGACAATGATTGATTTCTTCATGTCGTTAGGCACCTTCTTTTTCCGCCATATTAAACGGATTAGGTGGCAGAGAACCCTTAGGGAGTGGTCATCAAGGGCCTTTATAGCCTCGGATGGAATGTCACAGATACCAGGGGACTTTCGCGACTTGAGTGACTTGACAACATTCATTACCTCTTCCATGTTAGGCGGGTCAACATTTACTGAGTTGGTTGAATCAGCCACCTCAGGAAGTTGAATAGGTGTAAGAGGATCAGGGCGGTTGAGAAGTGATTCAAAGTAATCAGCCCAGCGAGTTAGTCGATCTGTTACATCAGATATCTTCACGCCGTTTTCGTCTAGGATTGTGGATGGAAGTGCATGTCGTTGCCGGCCAGCCATACGTTCAACACAGATGATATGTCCATTTTGGGAAATCGTATCATGATTTACATAATATATATCTAACAGATTCACCGGATTTTGTGCATACGTATATACTACGTATAAATGATTATATCGATACCAGTCCTCAAAAAGTATGTAAGAAATTTATCAAAAGTTTCACGTAAACTGGTTTAGCACTGCAGACGGCTGGCCCGCACTTCTCACAAATAAAGTATACCCTCCTCAAACTCAACACAGCTATAAACAAAACATATTACCTGACAAACAACAATTTTTCATAATTTATGTAAACAAAAAGTGCTGTGATTTGCGGCTTGCTGGCACCAGAGGCAACCCTGACACGCACCGACCATTAAACTGGAAAAAAGAGGCGCTATTTACGATGGGAACAGAACGAAAGACAACCTCAAGAAAACATATGCTGCAGAAGAAAGAAAATTAGATAAAAATTGACGGTCAAAAATTATAGATGCTTCGCTGCGTTGGTTTCAGCAGCGGTTTGCATTCAACATCTCAAAACTTCAAGTTTCCGAAACTTGGATGCTACAATTACGAAACTGTCAAAGTCAAACCCAAGTTATATTTTGCCAACAATAACGTCAGCTTATTCCGACCATCTGAAAGACTGTCTGAATCAAAAAAGGTCCGTCGAAAAAAATGTCAGGGTTGTTATTACTATGCACATTTAGCCACCGTGGGAACAAACATGGAATTTACGGTCCCTATTCCAGACACCATTAGGATGTTCAGTTATGTCTCGTATACACGGCTAATGGTGAAAGTCTAATGTACATACATATGTATATTGCCTTCAGCTGTAAACATCTTCGCTGAAGTTTACTATGAGTCTTTTAGTAGCCTTTCTTCGTTTTACTGGCCTTAGTCCGAGCAAACATGCACTTTGAGAAAACCATAGTCTGCGACCTTCGCATACAAACACCAAGAGTATACACATATGTACTGTCTGAAAAGAGCGCAGCCACGAAAAATGGGGGGGGGACATGTTTACAGATCATAGCCCCCGCCCTCTTCCAATAACCCCCCCCCCACACACACACTCAAAATCACCCCGCAAATATTTTTCCCGCCAACTGATTTAGAGGGTTTACAAGGCTTAATCACTGATCCCCCTTACAAACCGCAGCAAGGGACAGGAGGGCAAGAGAGAGGAGCGTAAAGTGGTCAGCGACAGTGTTAGCAGGGATTTTGGGGGACCACTTTGCACCCTCACAACTCCACAATGCACGCATGCTACCAGACCCACTTGACTAAGCTGAAAACCACTCAATCACTCACAAAGAACCCTGCTGACCCTGGGGGGTATATATATATAGAAAATAACCTCGCTCACATTCTCATGATCTAAACTGTAAAAAAAGTCTTGATCGATGCCGCCCCCTTCAAAATCACCAAAAAAATTTAAGACTTACGTAAATTAAGACAGCATTTAAGACTACATGCAGCTGTGAATCCCCTCCTATTGGTGAGGCTACTTCGTTACTGTAAAATACTGTAGTTGCTCGTAGCTATAGCTTGTTAAACTCAGCTGACTGTGCAGTATTAGGAATGTAAACAAGCAATCTTAGCTTTTTTTGTCACAAGTGCATGTGTACTTTGCTAAAAGCCATGAGAAAAGAGATTTGAAAGGAATAACAATTGACTCAAGAGAGTAAAAACATTACTACTTGACGCTAACTGGTCAGAAACAGCTGTAACGTACATATTATAAACAGAAAAGGAAACGATTTGTGGTTAATTTAAAGCCTTTATTTCCGCAAATAAAAGCGTAGACTGACCCAAAAAATGACTGCCGTGCCCATTCATATTATTATATCATATTTTCGTCATAAGTTCATTCCGACAAACTTCAATGATATATACATACATACATATCCTTAAACTCACAATCATAACAATGTTTTAAGCCTTTCTGTACACAACTGAGCTATGTACCAAAATACCGATACCGATACCAGTCACGCGCCGGTTATCCAAAGCAAAAGTGAGAAGTAGGGATGGAAGTCTCGGTCTCGGTAGTCGAAAAGTCTCGGTTTGTACCCGGTCTCGGTTTTTCAAATCTGTGAAAAATTTTCCTGTGTCCCCCCTTTGGTTTTAATTTTTGGCAGAAAATTTTTTCGAAAGTTTTTATTTCACCAAAATTTCACATCAAAGAGTGAGATTCTGCCGATATTTTTCCGAAAAACACAGTACGCACACAAAAATGTATGTTTGTGATTAGGTTTCTTATTTCATAATTCATATTATCTTTCAAGTCAGTCTGTGTGATTATTATTATATTTTATTCTTTCATCTTTAGTGTTTGGCTGGTCAACTTTGTTATGCCAATCGGTTTCTTCACATACTTAACTGTAATTTCCAATTAGTATGAGTTTAGCAAAAAATCAAAAATAAATCTGTGAAAGTTCAACTAGACGCACTACTGAGAACTCTGCGCTGAGGGTGACACATGTAGTTCGATAGATGAGAAGGGAAGACTCAACTTCCAACTGAAATTTAGTCCCAGGGGATTCAGGGGGGCCCATTCAAAGGGGTGTCACGCCGGAGGCAAAGAATGAAAGAGCGTCACGGCGCGCAGGTCTAATTTTTGAGCTAAAAACCTTTTTATCTTGGGTGTATATTTTAGCAGAACATTGGTAATTCCAATACAAGCTGACCGATTTTTAACTAAATTCAGCCAAACAGTGTCTGAAATTGCTATTTTCTGGCGTGAACAAGGACAAATTGTATCTGGTTTGGGACAGAGGTCAAAATTTCACAGTATTTAAGTAGAAATAAACCAAGAACGTAACCAAAATTGCCGTGATGTAACTGTTAGTTATATATACATAAGGTGTCTGACCATGGTCGTGTAAGTTTACCTAAAAACTTGTAAAAAGTCATCAAACCAATACAGTACAAATCAGAAATAGATAAGTATGCTCGAAGTGCACGCGAGCACTATATGACGTCATATTTGTTGTTTCGATCAGACTGCACGCGTGCACTTCGAGCACTTCATCTTTAATTGGACTGCTCGAATTTCGAGCACCTCTTATTTCGAGCACTTCGAGCAGCTAGAGTTTTGTCATTTACGTACGCGGTGTAATGGTATCATATTTCTAATACTAAGCTGAGTTCTGGTGCTTAGCTATTTTTCACAAAGAAGCACTAATCATATGGGGGTGTTCCTGTTGTAAACTAAATTGGCTTTTTATTAATGTTGATTTGATACTAATGTTAATACCATAGAGTATATAACCACTGCAAACAAGCGCAATTGAATAACTTCATTTCATAAATAAACAGAAAAATATTGGTAAATGCTCTCCCCCCTTTTTCAAAAGTATTTACTACAGCTTGTGTATTCATTTTATGTAGGGTGATATATAGTGGTAGTAGTAAATATTTATTGTATGTATTTATTTCAAATCAAGTATGAAAAAATATTAGTAGGTATATGCATAGCTTTTTTTTAATTTATGTATAACACATATATATTTAGTTATTGCAGCTAAACTGACCACCATCTCCACACACATATTAGCTGATCGCAAAAGACACGCACCCTCAGTTAAAAAATAGTATATACATTAAAAAATTAACAATGTTATGAAAGTACACTTAAAAGCCCAAAGAAATGCACATTCACTTGTGAGCCGTACATACCAAGGCATTTCACAAAATTGTTTGGGTGTTTTAATAAAACTGCACGAAATCTGCACGAACTTCAAGCACGTTATTTTTTTAATTCTCTAAGTATATAAAGTGCAACAAAATGACGTAAAATGACGTCATCAATTCCAGTCCTAATACATTTAGGTTATGGACGTCCTACCAAAGTCTGGAAATATCATTGTTGACGTGTTATCGATAGATATTGTATATCATTGCTATAATATGCAAGAACTTAATAAAAATGAAATTAACGAAAACCGTGGCATAAATAAAACAAAACTTAAAGTTAATGTTGAAATTGAGCTTTTTTGTGAAGTTTAGTTGAAGTAGTTCACGTAATTTATTAGTTAACTAACAACATAGTGATCAGTGTTCAGCATATCTGTGTACCTTGTAAATTGTAGTCTTGAAATCAAACTTAGTATTAGAAATATGATAGGATTACACCGCGTACGTAAATGAAAAAACTAGCTGCTCGAAGTGCTCGAAATTAGAGGTGCTCGAAATTCGAGCAGTCCAATTAAAGATGAGGTGCTCGAAGTGCACGCGTGCAGTCTGATCGAAACAACAAATATGACGTCAGAAAGTGCACGCGTGCACTTCGAGCATACTTATCTATTTCTGATTTGTACTGTAGGTGAAAAAATGGCAAAAAATTTCCCAAAGTCTCGGTTTTGGCGGTCTCGGAATTTGGTCTCGGTCTCGGTAGTCTCGGTTTCGTGGTCTCGGTCTCGGTCTCGGTCTCGGAAAAAACCGAGACTTCCATCCCTAGTGAGAAGACAATTAATTTAACGAACAACCCATTCATGTTTAACAATTTCAGATAATTCAAAATGTACTATACAGTCAAACTGACGAAATAAGATTAATTTCTGGATATACATACGTACAGTATGCTTTTCCTCAATATCATGTATATACGTCATATTGCTTTATCTGAGTTCAATGAAGTCTTGTGCTCACTGCTTATATACGTACATATGTACATACTGCTACAAAAAAAACTGGAGGGCAAACTTCCAGTTCACAAGTGCTACTGTTATGCGTGGGATATAAGTGGGCAAGTAGTTTTTCCTCCAGCCAAAAACCTCTCAAAATTCACTGACTCAAGAAATATGAAAACTGCTAAATTCAATTTTTCCTGCGAGACGAATTAACAGTATAAAGTTTACTTTTTACAAAAATCAAATATAGAGACCAAAGCTTTTGTACGAAGCTTTGGGTGGGCTCTTAATGTTTTAGATAGAAGTACGAATATGTAAATAAATGTGTACAAAAATCACATCAGTAGAAACCATTTAAAATTTATATGTTTTTAAACCTCCCCGATACTCATTTTAGCTTAGCTCTCGTATTTATTCCATTCGGTCTCACGCCCTATATACATCCGTGTATATTTGTGTAACTCTTATTTTGAGAACTCAATTCACATTTCCTCACAAGCACAGGTAATATACCGAATCCGAAACCTTGAAATAACATGTCAACTCAAATAGAAAACTTATATATATACTTACCATGCCTACCACCTGTTTCAATGTCCGTGTATGTATGCATGCATGCCTACGGAATTATAACTACCATGCACAAATATAAACCCTGCGTATATATAGCAAAAAACCTTATACATAATATAGATAATCTGAAATCACGTCTTAACCTAATGCGACGCTGGAGTAGAAAATTTCTTTACAATTTAACCTTTAACATACATTCCACTGGGGATTAAAGAGTTTTCAAATTAGATAAATTGCAAAAAATGTCCTGTATTTTCGTTTGTTTCGCTTTAAAAGTTTAAAATCTCATCAACTACAAACTAATGACATTTCTTCATAATTCATTTGCAACCACTGGCAACAAAATAGCAGTCTCTGTCGTTGCAAAGGAGGGTGCTAATTTCAAGTTGTATTGTCTATCATTTTTTCAACTGCGAAAAGCAATCAGTAAAACAACTAAAATGCATACATAGATAAATTGAACAAAAATTTAAAGGCTGTATACATCTACTATTTAGCGCCGGGTAACCTCTTACGGGCTACTAAAAAACCAGCTATCTCTATATACATACACTCTTCTCAATGGCTTCAATTCCACCCCCCTTGGTTAATGTCCGATTGTCAAAGCAGTCAAACCGCTAGGCAAATGTTATTCATTGCAGCACTCGGCCCCTTGCGACAGCCCTCAACCAGGCAACCGAAAGTCCATCTAATGCACTTGCCTGGAACAACAACTCAGCCCACTTGCAACGCGAGACAACTGGCCACTGCTCGTTCATCAATTGACGGGCGGAGCGGGCCAGACCGCTTCCTCCATTACGCACACAAACACATGCAAATTCGGCGAGTCACGTGACGTACTTAAAATTGTTCTAAAGCTTGTTTTATACGGAGCGATTTCGACGGATCACAAATAAGATTCATTATTCCTTTTAAAAACTAGGTATAGTCGGAAACCGAATATATAGTGTAAAACAGTTTTTCATAATGAATACAAATGTAAACTCAATTTGGCGCGATTTGGAGCAGATTAAAGAAAAAACTTCGGCTTCACAACAATTGCAACTTTGCTTTTCACCAGGTCTTGTAGTTGACAGGTTACCCGACCTATATACATATACCACTAGGAAAAAATGCCCCCAAAGTGTGACAATCCCGAAGGGCTCCCCGTTTAGGACAGAAACCGGTTACATCACATCACTGATAACTTTATTATGCTTTCTAAATTTCTGGTTACTGTGAATCCAATCAGCAACATTAACATAAGTTTAATGGTGAAAAACTCAAGTTCTGCTCTTTTTTCCTCTTCGCTATCAATAGTTTATGGTTCAAGTGATTAATCACTAATTTATTATATACCAGCTGGTAATGGATGACTTGGGAACATTGCTAGAATAGACTTGGGCAGTTTGTTCAATGTATTTACTGGCCTAACCTTACATATCGAATAAGTAGGTATT
>JASANF010018305.1:0-43958 GCA_030248245.1 Trissonchulus sp. WLG1_4
CAATGAAAGAAAGAATATAAATACAGACGTAAGGTAAAAGTTTTTCGATATTCAAATTTTGGCTCGCAGCAATTTTTGTAGGCGCTCAAACATAACTGATTTTGAAAAATTGATTTACTGCTAAGTCGAAAATTAGAAAAGAAAAAATCGAAGATCTACCACGTCTAGATTTTTGAAAGATCTTTCTATTGATACCAAGATCGTCAAAATTGGTTGAAGTCTCGCTGAGCTGGGTCAAAAACAAAAGTGCGAAAAGGAAGTTCAACATGGTCATAAAATTTGAGACATTCACATTAAAGTGTTGAACTGTATTGTTAATAGGTTTTTTGATTTCTCTTGGGTCTTTCTTTTGAGGTCTGATGTACAATTAAAGTGGTATTGCTACTGATTGCATGAGCTGAGCACCGAACATGAGTTTTGTTGCTGAGCGCTACCTTAAGTAAAACACAGCTGTCAGTATTTTTTAATCTTTCAAAATCATTACATTACCTTTTGCCGACGAAGCTGTTTGACGTTGACAAATTGTGTCAAACATTATATTTTAAGTTTCTAATAGACTTCCGCATAGGTGTGTTTTGATGATCAAAGCAAAAATCAAAACTGCGCATCAAAGTTAATTTTGATTTTTGATGCAGCATCAAAATCAAAATCAAATTAAATTTTGACCATGCATCAAAAATCAAAATAAAAAATGGCAGTTTTTTGCTCTGCATCAAAAATCAAAATCAAAAATCAAAAACGTTTTTAGATTTGCATTTTTGATTTTTGATTTTTGATTTTTGACGCAGCGTTCAAAATTGTCACACCACAGAGCCACGAAACAGGATTTCACACACGCACGCATCTATGTAGTCATATTAATCAATAGTGGCATTGCTCTGCTCTATCGTTCTGCTGCGTCTGCATGACTTAACCGTACATCGTATTGTTGTTTGCCATTAGGTCACTTACTAGTTTTCAGGTATGTAAGTCGCATATATAGTATATATAATTTTACAATTTATATAACATGATTTTTACTGTTGGCCCAGAGCCCAACAGGTCTTTTATTTTGATTCCGGAATCCTAACAAAATAAACAGCGATTTTACACGATTCTTACTTTTGCTAGCTCAGCCATTTTACTTGTTTTATGTTCAGCCGTATGTCCGTTCATTCCAACCAAATACAATCGTTTTAGTCGTCAAATTCCTCGTTTGCCTCGAAGTAAAAGTATCAGTTTTGCCCGTATGGCCGCACAGCCATAGGTGTATATATGAGAAAGAAATGGCCGTCGGCTGTTTTTTGACCGGCCAGCTGTCCCACCGGCTTTGACCGACCGGAGCCGGCCGCGACTGTCAGGCCGGGCAGCCAAAAATTCCGGCCGGTCACAAACAATACGGCCCGTATGTCCAAGTAGACCAAGTACTATGTACTATGAATAAACTAGTAAAATAATGATGTTGGACAGTTTTTTACATTGTGTTTTTATTTCCAGTTGAAATGAATGCCTTGAGATCTGTTTGTGCTATGTGTTTACGTTTTGCATGACGGCAAATGTGTTATCCTTTAAAGCATAATTTCAAGATTTTTTAAGATTCATAACCCTTTCCCGCATACTGTTACATCAGAATCAAAATTGCACTATCTTATACTAGTGAAACCTGTCGGCTTTATGTTTCAAAGAATCTGTTACTTCACGAGGATGTCTTAGGTATCCGAGTGAAACGAGCCGGTGGCCAAGTGGCTACGCGTGACAGTCCTGCCATAAAGCTGTCCCTGTGACGCAGGCTCTGTCTGTGGTGACGAATCAAAAAACAGCTAATGACTGGACTTACCTAATTCATTTTTGAACTTTCATGCAGCAAAGGGTTAAGATTTATTTTCACCTCTAGCACTTTTAAGTCTAGGTCTTCCTACAGGTTGACTTCTACCTCCAGCCAAGTGAACTACATAGTACTTAAAGTATATGATACAGTAGCGTATTTGGTAGATGGGGGTTCTGGGTGTGCTGCAGCCCCCCCTTTGCGGCTTTCGCGGCCGGTCACAAACACTACGAATAGGAAGTTCAACATGGTCATAAAATTTGAGACATTCACATTAAAGTTCTGAACTGTATTGTAAATAGGTTTTTTGATTTCTCTTGGGTCTTTCTGTTGAGGTCTGATGTACAATTAAAGTGGTATTGTTACTGATCGCATGAGCTGAGCGCCGAACATGAGTTTTATTGCTGAGCGCTACCTTAAGTAAAACACAGCTGTCAGTCTTTTTTAATCTTTCAAAATCATTACATTACCTTTTGCCGACGAAGCGGTTTGACGTTGACAAATTGTGTCAGACATTATATTTTTAGTTTCTAATAGACTTCCGCATGCAATAAATACAAATTTTGCTTCGTCACTTTCCGGCCAACGTTCGTCATTTTTCGCGAGCGACGAAGATCGTCGAAGAGGGAACTTTTTTGCAAACTGTACATACATACGTTTAAATGCACTGGCTTGTGAAGGCATTTCCGGGAAAACCTATTTTTTTGCATGTGATATGTACATTAAATTAAAGAAAATTCAAATCTAAGCAACTTTTGTTCTTACGATGTAACATGTAAGCTTATCTTTGTGCCCTTTTAAAATTATGGCCAAAACATAAGAAGCGCCACCTTAAACGAAAGTTCAACTGGCTCAAAATTTTTGAAATTTTGAATCAAAAACTTAGAAAGTGGAAGAAGAAAAAACAAAAAAATGGAAAAATAGCAAAAAAGTAAAAAATTAATATAAAAAATATAAACTGCCAAAAAATGCAAAGAAATCATTTGTGACCAAAGCATGGGTTCAGAACGCTAGAAAACATTAATAGACACTTTGGTTTGTACAATAAATATATTGACACAAAAACTGACAAAGTAGAAAAATTAGAAAAAAAGTGGAAACAGCAAAAAAATGACAAAAATTGTAAAAGACGGCTGTCAAGACATTGACAAGACTTAAGATGGCGCTACAACCACTGAAATGTTACTTTTCAAAAAATGGCAGTCTGCGGCCACTTTTGGATACACAATGGTAAGCTGGTGTAGAAGTATGTCTAAACACAAAAAATGAAGTTGTTTGACACGAATTAGCATTCACTGTAGAGCAAACGTGAGTGGAATTTCGGTTTGCGATTTCTCTTCACAAGTAACTAGCTATTGCACAATCAATAGCTCGTTTTGCTTGCCTCAACGTGGTCGAGTGGTAGCAAATGCAATTTTTGATGAATTTGATTGATACATTGAAAAACACTGAAATAGCTATTTTTACGCGGCCCCCTCAGGGGCCGCGTATATACTATATTCGGAAACTCGAATTTTTACGTTAATCTGGGTATTTCGATTTTCTAGTGTTAATTAACACTAGAGACTATAAGGGCAGGTACCTCGCTCTCGCTGCTCTGCCACACATTGCGGAACTAAGTAACAATTGGTAGCCGTTTCAATCAGCTGCCAACATGTAGGTAATGCAAAATGTGGGTGGGACTCGAACCACCACCACTCTGATCCGCAGACCAGATGCTCAGCAGATGCACAGCACACGTACACACTACCATTTGAGCCAACTGGGCTACAAATACTAATGAATTTTACTTGAATACACCTTGAATGCAGCAACAAGCGATGTCCGAAAAATGTCCTGCTAGCGTGTAGAAGTATGTAGTTTACCGTTGACATTAATAAAAATGAATTGAACTGCTTGAATTTTAATCAACATTATGCAATATTTTCCATTTATTTGCCAGTTACCACACGTTTTTTGTTTAAATCAGTTCGTGATTTGTCCTCAACGATTGATGAACCTACAAGACACGAAGTTAATGTTTTTGTACCAGTGGTCTCATAGTGTAGTGGTTAGCACTCAGGATTCCGAATCCTGATATTCGAGTTAAAATCTCGGTGAGATTTAATTTTGTTAAAACGTTTTATACAATTTATTGACTCAAGCTTGGTTTCAAATTTCAAAACATAGTCACTACTTTTTGCGATTTGAAAGACTTTAGGGCTACTCAGCAGAGAATGTGTAAAAAAATTGGGATTTAAAAATCTTTTATCCACAAAATATGGCCGCGTTTTATATTTTCTTTGGAATATTGACACTCTGTAGCCCATTTCAATAATCTCACAGGCCCACAGGCAAATTTATGGGCCTGTGACCTGTGGCCACAGGTGCCTGTGAATTCAATTTCAATAAGCATAAAATGCTACCTGTCACAGGCCACAGGCACAGGTAAGAATTTCACAGGTGACGCACGCAATCTGATTGCATGCACAGCTTGTCCGCAAACGCACATAGGTACGCTGTTGAATAACAGCTTGGCTGGTATATGCGCGTTATATGAATTTCGCTGTGCCTGTGGCCTGTGGCCTGTGACCAGTGACCTGTGCCTGTGAGATATTGAAACAGAATTCACAGCCACAGGCTCACAGGCCCACAAATTTGTGGACCTGTCAGTTTATTGAAACGGACTACTGGGCCCGATTTATCGAAACAAATTGTTCGTCATCGAAAATGTTCGTCATCGAAAGTTCGTCATCGAAAATGTTGGTCATCGAAATGTTCGTCATCAAAAATGTTCGTCATCGAAAAAACAAATGTTCGTCATCAAAAATGTTCGTCATCGAAAAACCAAATGTTCGTCATCGAAAAACCAAATGTTCGTCATCAAAAATGTTCGTCATCGAAAAAACAAATGTTCGTCATCGAAAATGTTCGTCATCAAAAATTTTGGATTGATGGAAACATTTTCGATGATGAACATTTGTTTTTACAACGGTGATTTATCAAAAGACAAATGTTCGTCATCGAAAGTTCGTCATCGAAAATGTTCGTCATCGAGAAATTTTTCGATGACGAGCTTTGGTCTTTTAGAACATTATTATGTTCTAAATGACAAAAGCTCGTCATCAAAAATTTTTTCGATGACGAACATTTCAACGGAGCTCGGTACCTCCGTTGAAATTTTCAACTGCGAACATCTATAGGTACATTAGCAGCTGGCAGTAATTTTAATATAGATATAAATAGCCAACCTTATTTATTATTAATTAAATATTAATGTAAATAGCACAACAGCGCATAATATTAATTTATTACATTATTATATTATATTATTTATTATATTTTTAATATTAATAATAATAAAATAATTGAAATTAAAACTATTTTTAATACCAATTTTTAATATTAATTATTAAAATAACCGTACTGCCGGATGGACATTGGGACCAACTGAACGGCAGAATGGCCGTTCAATTCATACCTTCGCCCGTACAGCCATCTGCCACTTTGCCCGTCAGCCATATGTCCGTTCATCTATATATACTAAATCGCATTATTTCACTTTGTCCGTATATGCCCGGCAAAGTTAATTTCAATTCAATAGCTCATAAAAGGGCAAAAATAATAAAATAAAAAAACTACAATCATGCAAGAACCAAAAAATATACACTTTTTTCAGAGAATACATCCTATAACAATACCCCTCCTCAGAAAAGAAAACAAAATTAAAAAATAAAAAAAAATCTATTAATAATTAATTAATAACAAAAAAAAACTCTTTTTTTTTCTTATATTATAAACAATATTAAAAAATAATAAAAAAAAATAAAAACTATAATTTTTCTTAGCTACAAATATTATATAAACTATAATATAATAATAACCACTGATATTTTATATAATAATTATAACATACAATTAAATTACTAAAATAATTTTAATATTCTATATTACTAAATAATTACCAATACAATTAAATAAAATTTACCATAGATATTTATATAATTCTAAACCAACTCACCAAACATCTTTATTTATACGAAATATTATTACAAAATTATATCATTAACATACACTTTCTATACAAGCTATATACCAACCATATAACAAACAAACAACACACAAATATAAAAAAATTAATATTATTATTTCTATATATATTATTTATAAAATCAACATATTTTAAACATAAAAACCATTAAAAACATAAAAAAAAAAAAAAAAAAAAAAAAAACTTAGCCAAAACTTCCGGGCACACGGACAAACGGACATACTGTTCAAAAATATGAATCGCAACTTAGGCCGAAGCTATGCGCGTTTGCCTTAAAAAGTAAGAATTAAAAAACGGATTATGCAGGCTTTGTCCGTATGCCCTACTGAAGTATGAATCCACCCTAATAGCTGTTAAATGAATAACTGGTATCTGCGACAATACTGCAAAGAGAGTTGGCTGGCCGTTTCAAGCATTTGGTTCAGGCGTACTTAATTTTTAAGACCGGTTCATACTTGTCCTTGAGAACACAGAGGGACAAGAAGGACTAGGGCACATTTTGGTCAGCTGCTGTGAAGAATTAACGGAAGCGTTTTAGATAAATTTTGTATTCGGTCTGGAATTGAGGTCAAATATTGTCATGCCAAAAATCGGCTTATCTGGCCAGGTAATTTTGGAATTGCTGAAGGACAAAATGATAGGGGCAAGGACAATGGCGAGTATATGAACCGAGCTCTGTGAAATCATAACCAGCTTTTCAGCTTTTCTGAACTATTAAATTAGTTCTCTTTCGGCAAAAGGATTTACGTAAAGTTTTTCAAAACTTTGGTTAATGTTGCGGAAAAGTTGAAACAATATAATATTCAACTTTGAGAGTTTGCCACTATCCATTGACATCAGACAGAACCACTAAATTCAATACTTTATTGTACCTCAATTTTAGTAGTATATATTAGGTAGTCTTAGGTAGTAGTAGTAGTATTGGAAGTAGTTAGTAGTAGTTATTATTATTAGAGAATTTAGACTTTAATGAAAATGTTCTAATTCAGAATGTTTAGACTTAGAAAGACTGATCTAATTTCGAACGCTGAAAATGTTCAATAATGAACATTTTCGATGACGAACATTTGCTTTTTCGATGACGAACATTTGTTTTTTCGATGACGAACATTTGTTTTTTCGATGACGAACATTTGCTTTTTCGATGACGAACATTTGCTTTTTCGATGACAAACATTCTCGATGACGAACATTTGCTTTTTCGATGACGAACTCGCTGTTGAAAAAGCAAATGTTCGTCATCGAAAAAGCAAATGTTCGTCATCGAAAATGTTTCGATCAATCCAAAATTTTCGATGACGAACATTTTCGATGACGAACATTTCTGATGACGAACATTTTGCTCCGATAAATCGGGCCCTGGACTCACATTGTAACCACTTCTTACTCAGCAGAAGAGCTTGTTTTTAAAACATGCATTTGACTAAATTTTAAAAATACTATCGATTTGCTCAAAATCAAATTTTGCGACCGCTCGAAGACAGCACAGTGCTTTATGTGCCAAAATTTTGATTTTATTGGTTGAGCCAATTTTTTTTAAATCGCAAGCCGAAAATTATTGATTGTATTCACACGCACTATATGGCCCGTATTCACATACTAATCCTAACACTTAGAGTTAGTGTAAACACTAACTTTAAGTGCTTCGTAGCACTAAATTTAGTGCTATGAAGCACTTAAAGTTAGGGTATACACTAACTTTAAGGTGGTAGTGTCGCCAAAGCAGTTTTGCTCATAGGCTGCAAAATGAGAACTTTTTGCTTTGAAGTTATACGTTCACTGAGAAACTAGTGAAATGCCATATGGTGTCAAATAAATACTGCCAGACACTAGACTACCGATATCTATTAATATTTTTAACCAATCACCATTTGTGAGCGAGACTCACACAATAGAAACATAAAAGTTCAAAAAATGAAGCCACATATCAGATTGGCCAGCTTGTGAAGTACATGTAATGTTTTGACGCGCAATTTTTTGCCACAATTAAGAAAAATGAAAAATAAAGGTTCATTTTTTTTATTTCAAAATAAGTGTCTAAATTTTTTACAATTTATTATTTTGCAGTGTGTACTTTACAGGTTACGCACAATTTCACAGTTCAAACAGGCATTACTCCACAACCACTCAAGCAATTTGCACTAAATTTTGTGTGCATAAACTAGAGCATATGTGCTTTTACTTTGTGTAAAGAATATAACCAAAAAGTTTTTTAATTGTGACGAAATTATCGAATGTGAATAGGTTTTCAAAACGTCATTTTTCCGACTTTGCGACTTCACTGCTAACTGTATGCTGCATCAATTTTGCTGAAACTTGGCAAAAATATTTGCCTTGAAACAAAATTTCAGAATATATAAAGAACAATGACCTATCTTTCACTGAAAAAGTTTTATAGTCGCGCAAAATCGACTGCTTTCGTGACACTACCCCCGGGTAGTCTGGTGTCTGGCAGTAATTATTTGATACCATATGGCACTTCACTAGTTTCTCAGTGAACGTACAATTTCAAAGCAAAAAGCTCTCGTTTTGCAACCTATGAGCAAAACTGCTTTGACGACACTACCACCTTAAGTGTTAGTGTTAGTATGTGAATACGGGCCGGGCCTATTTCTGTCTCATGCAGAAAATGTTGAATTAGTACTTCGTTCACAAAAAAAACTATGCCACACTCAATAAAACACCAAAAATTTTTAACTATGTTCAAGTAAAACACAGCTGTCAGTGTTTGTCAGCCTTTCAAATTTATTACACACGTACATATATGTATAAGTGCACTGGCTTTTCTATTCTTCTTGCTGAAATTTGCTCAAAAATTTTCTAATTTTTTTGTGTGATATGTTCATCAAAATGAAGGAAATTCACTTCTGAACAACTTTTTTTTCTTACGATGCATGTTTATTTTTGCGTGTTTTCAAAACAATGGCCGAAACCCACATTTCAGGAGTGCAACCTCATAAAAACATTGTCAAAATTTTAATTTTGATGAAAAAAATTGTAGAAAATACACATTACAGAAAAAGTATAGTAAAAAAGTAGAAAACCGTTTTATCTTATTTCACAGCTAAAGGTACGTAGCAAATTTTTAATCTCAAGCGTCGACGTTAACCTTTAAAATTTTAATCTAATTTTACCTAATACCTTCAACTTAACACGCTTCACACGCTGCGATTTTACTGCAATTTTGCCGCAGCGTTCTCGCCGCTGCGGTAAAACGCACTGCCTGAACAAACGCAGCATTTTCAGCGGAACGCAAGGTTAAATGCAGTTGGGGGGGGAATAGTGGACCTATTTTTTTTAGTAGAGCACCTTGGGGGAAGCACTTTTGCTTCAAGAACCCCTGTTTCCTTTTTTGGATTTTCTGAGTTATGAACCCCCGAAATCTGAACCCTCAGTGAGTGACGTTTTCGCAATTTTTTTCCGAAGCCCTTGTTTTTCTAATCTTGTCTAATTTTTTTCTTTTTCTAATTCTAATCGTGTCTAAATGGTGTCAGTTTTTTTAGAATCAAAACAAAGGCTCTTTGACCGGGTTCCTGCCGAAAAATTGGCCAATTTCTCCAGAAACGTCCAATTTTTGACCAAATTCAAACTTGGCCTTAAGGTGGCGCTCCTGAAATGTGGGTTTTGGCCATTATTTTGAAAACGCGCAAAAATAAACATGCATCGTAAGAACAAAAGTTGATCAGAAGTGAATTTCCTTCAATTTGATGTACATATCACATAAAAATTTTTTTGAACATTTTTGAGCAAATTTCGTCAAGAAAAATAGATTTTCACGGAAATGCCTTCACAAGCCAGTGCATTTACACGTATGTAATGAATTTGAAAGGCTGAAAAACACTAGCCGTAGTGTTTTACTGAAATGTAATTAAAAATTTTGGTGTTTTATTGAGTGTGGTATAATTTTTTTGTGAACTAACGCAATACTTTCTGCATGAGACAGAAATATAGTGCGTGTGAATACAAACGCAAATTTTCGGCTTGCGATTTTAAAAATTTGGCTCAACGAAAAAAGTTAAAATTTGGCACATAAATGCACCTTGTCATCTTCGAGCGGTCGCAAAATTTGATTTTTGGCAAATCGATAGTATCTAAAAAATTTAGTCAAATTTATGTTTTTCAAAAATCGCGATTTTAGTGTTTTTCGATATATCAATCATATTCATCAAAAATGACTTTTTGCGACCGCTCGATCACGTTGAGGCGAGCAAAATGAGCTATTGATTGTGCAACAGCTACTTACTTGCGAAGAGAAATCGCAAGCCGAAATTCCACTCACGTTTGGTCTATAGTGAATGCTAATTTGTATCAATCAACTTCATTTTTTGTATTCAGGCATATTTTACACCAGCTTGCCATTGTGTATCTAAAATTGGCCCCAAACTGCCGTTTTTTGAAAAGTCACATTTCAGGAGCGCCACCTTAATTTATGCTTGGGCTTAGGCTTAGGGCTTAGGCTTAGTATGGGGCTTAGGCTTAGGCTTAGTATCAGGGGCCGTATTCTCAAAATTACCTGCAGGTAAAGTTAGGCTAACTTTACCCACAGGTAAGGTGAAGGTAAAGTTAATTCTGCGGGTAAGGGTAAAGTTAAAGTTTACCAGAGGGTAAAGGTAAATTCTTAGAATACGGGGTAAAGTTAAAGTTAAACTGTGGGTAAGGTTAAAGTTTAACTTTACCTGTGAGTAAGGTTAAAGTTAAAGTTTAACTGTGGGTAAGGTTAAAGTTTAACTTTACCTGTGGGTAAGGTTAAAGTTTAACTTTACCTGTGGGTAAGGTTAAAGTTTAACTTTACCTGTGGGTAAGGTTAAAGTTTAACTTTACCTGTGGGTAAGGTTAAAGTTAAACTGTGGGTAAGGTTAAAGTTAAACTGTGGGTAAGGTTAAAGTTTAACTTTACCTGTGGGTAAGGTTAAAGTTAAAGTTTAACTGTGGGTAAGGTTAAAGTTAAACTGTGGGTAAGGTTAAAGTTAAAGCTTAACGGTGGGTAAGGTTAAAGTTAACCTGTGAGTAAGGTTAAAGTTCAAAGTTAACTGCGGGTAAGGCTACGGTTTGACTATGGGTAAGGTTAAAAGTTTAACTGTGGGTGACGTAAAAGTTTATATACTTCAACTGACTGAGGCTGAAGGAAAAGATAAAATTTAGCTATAAGTGATGGCGAGCTGTATTATTTTTTTAAAAATGTGTATGTAATAGTAAAATTTTGTGCAAATTTTGTTTGAAACTAGGCATTTGTGCGTTTTTCCAGTATTTGTCTCAGTTTTCTACAAGTTCGTCCAGTTTATATACTACTTATGTTAGAAATTTCCATACTAGTACATGTTCATTTGGCGAGATGGCGTGCCATAAATTTTGTGGAATAGAGCGGGTAAAAATTAATTTGAAATGAACTTTTCATTTCGATGAATAGTACTGAAGAAACATTATCTCTGAAGGAAACTCCCGAGAATATAAACTTTAGGAGGAGCATTTTTTTCACAACAGTGCTACTTTTTTCTTAAGTTATGGATTACGTGAATTTATTCTTTGAATGGGTACTAGAACACCTTTGTGATACACTCTTCAACCTGTGTATTTAATTTGGTGTATTTATTTAACTAGTCTTGTTAGTTACATATTTTATAATAAGTTTAGACATCCCTTCACCACCCGAAGGACCGCTGCTTATATCGGACGTGTTTTCTGAAGGGTGTACTTTGACATGGAAAGTTCCGCTTGATGATGGGGGAGAACCCCTGGAAGGTATTTTCATAAGCTTAAATCGGTAGTTTTGATTACTACACAGAAGATAAACTGGTGCAAGTGGACTAAAATTTTAGAAAACCAAACAAAATTAACTTGACCATTTTTGTTGGTATATGGGTCGATGTAATTCCATACATACTTCTGCACGGACATTGGGACAAACGGTTAAACGGATGAACGGACGTCCAAACCATGTAAAAGGAAGAACGGCTGTTCAATTCATACTTTTGTCCATTTATCCCGTATGCCCGTTCATCCGTACTAAAATGCACAATTTCACTTTGTCCGTATACCCGGCAAGCCAAATTCAGTTCAACTCTGCAAGAATTCTAGAGCATAGCATACGGGCAAACAGATTCCGTCTCAAAAGTGGGAATCGCACCTTTGTTCATATACTCGTACGTCCATATATCCTTGTATCCCAAACTACGTTTGCCCTTATAAGTATGAATTGAAATAAGGGACTAAACAAGGGCCTGTGTCCGTGTGCCCACCGTTAGTTTGTGCGTATGCCCTACCGAAGTTGAATCGACCCTAAATAGAATCAGATCACAGTGGCTGACTAACACCGGGTAGGTATAAATTACAAGTACAGATACAATCTCCAAATTTTGCGTGAGCATGTTACAAGTTCATACAAAACATACCTGCTAGGATGTACAATGTACCTAGGTACTACATAGGTAGTGCTATATTACTTCAATTTTTGATCACATGATTTAGTTCTTAAACTATGACGGTGGAATGCATAAAGGCAGTCTTAGCGCAGTCTTGCTAAAAGCAGTCTAAAGGGCAACGTTCTAATCTATGTAACACGTGTAGAATTTTTGTTACGATGTTCTAAATTACTGAAATAGAACGGCTTAGACTGGTTTTAACGTAAGACTGCCTTTATGCATTCCACCCTAGTGTCTTTGCAACAGATGAAATAAATATATGTAAGCTTTTAGGTTATACTATTTATGCCGCGATTGTGGATAAAAAGAATCAAGGAGAGTTTTTTGAAGTTGCTACGTGCGATGCATCCGAGTTGTCGTTCACTTTGGATAATCTCAGCATCGGAGCGCATTACAAATTTCAGTAAGCGTTTGCGGACATAATCGATTGTCTTAAGTCTTGTTATTCGGATTTTATACGTATTGTAAATGCTTTTTGGGTTGCCGACCCCAACGGAACTTAGGGTGAAAATTATTTATTCGTTTTGTTATGCTTGGTTTTATTTCGGTGTTGTCCAAAACTTAGTTTGTTTCTATTTTTTGGGAAAATTGCATATTATTTAATTTATAATACCTATTCTTATTTGACTTCATTGTAGCTGCAATTACGTTTTATAGTTTTATTTCATGTGAATTGTTGATATTTTTGCATGCTGTGTTTGCTCGGTTTTCAGAGTTCGTGCGAAAAATTGTATCGGTATATCAGAAGCTCTTACTTCAGAAGAAGCAGTTGTAATGAAAAACCCATGGGGTCAGAATTTATTTATTTTATTATTTATTTATTTTTTGCGTACTTGATTTGCATGTTTTATTCGTATTTTTCGTTTTTTTTATTTCGATCAGTCTTTAGTTGTTGAAATAAGTTTTAACTAAATTTTGATGCAAATTTTAGAGGATTTTGTCAATATGATTAAATATAGAATGTAAATTTTAGAGATCGAGAACTCTAGTTTCTGATTAATATGTGTTATTTATAATATTTATTTGTAGCAAATTTATAGATGTATATCTACGCGTTTATAACATGTTATCAGTGGCGTACCCAGAAAAAAATTTCGGGGGGGGGGAATGACTTTTCGATTTTTTGTAATGATTTAAAATGCACTTTTTAGCAATTTTAACACTCGTAAAACGCCTTACAAACGCAAGATTACTAAACCACAAGGCTGCAGGGGTCTGGGGGCGGCAGCCCCCAGAAAAAAATGGGGAAAATTTTCGATTTCTTGGCCAAATTTTGTCAATTGGAGGCGTATCAGAAAGTTTTTCCGGCCAGACCATAAAAACCAAAGGACACAAGGTTGCAGGGGTCTGGGGGCGGCAGCCCCCAGAAAAAAATTGGCGATTTTTCCAATTTTTAGACCGAATTTGGTCAACTGGAGACGTATCAGAAATTTTTCCGACAAAATTTAAAACAAAAGTTGGGAGTGTCATATCAGACAATGTATTCCACAAGTAAATGTAGCATAATATACTCGTGTAGACATGCACATGCAGCATAATGTAGTTGTGTATACATGCATAGGCTTTGATGACAGACAATAACGAGGAATAGTAAGCCACATAGTAGCAGGGGTCTGGGGGCGGCAGCCCCCAGAATAAAATTTGGGAAAATTTTTGATTTTTAGGCCAAATTTGGTCAATTGGAGACGTATCAGAAAATTTTTCCGGCCGGACCATAAAAACCAAAGGGGGGACCCTTGTGTAAAAATCACTGGGGAAAAATTTCGGGGGGGGGAATTCCCCCCATTCCCCCCCCCCCTGGGTACGCCCTTGCATGCTATTATACATTATTACAAAATTAGTACTTTTCAAGAAATAGAAATGGCATTTTTTAGATGATGATCGGCGATTGCTTGAAGGAAAAATTGCTGTCATAACCGGTGAGTTATGTGTATGTATTTTGCTCGTATCTCGTTCTCGCACTTGCTCTCACAGTGGCATTAAGTTTATTTGGTTATCCTAACAATTTGCCAAGAGCATTACAATGGAATACATTGAACCCGCCAAAGGGACAAAGGGACTGCAGGTCATATGTGGATTATGTTGACTTCATGTGCCCATTGTGTATTCCACTTGTGCCGATTCCACTTCTGCCGAACCGGATGTCAAAAGTCAAGAGTGGAATTGTGCCGGCGTATTCTACTTTGTCCCAATTCTACTTTGTCCCAACGAATTTGATTGGCTGAGGCCCATATTTGTTCAGCCAATAAACTATGAGGTAGCCTAAGTAGGCGGAGCGTATCTATCTATTGCTATCTTACTGTTCTTACTGTAGTTTTAACAATAGTGCAAATTTGTACCAATACAGTTTTAATGAAATTAAGCAAATGTACAAAAATTATTCAAAATTATGAATTAAATTGTGATTTTATTAAACATCTTAAGCGTCCATCATAGAAGGGGCCAAATGGCTCAAAGCTGACAAATAGTCCAAAATATGGCGCAAATTAACTTCCGCTTCTATGGCGCGAATTCGACGGTCCAGTTCCGCATACGTCCGATTCTTAGACGGCAATTTGTGACCGGCGATTCTCCCCGTAATTTTCGTAGCAACGGCATCATGCTCGCATTTCAAAGCCGTCACGAACTTGAAAAAAGTTGGATGGGGGCATGCGATAATTTTATTCAAGCGAGAATGATAGGCCTCAACACAGTTATTTGTGCGGTTCCGGACACCGAAGAAGTCCCACATTGAAAGTGGGAACGAACCAGAAACCCACGTTGGTAGGAAATAGGTGCGCAAAAAGTTGGTGAGTTGATCATCAGTAGAAAATAGCAGAGTCAATTCATGCAACGCCTGTTGCCGACGAGGGATAGGAACTAGTGCTACTGAAATCAGCATTTTGACTCTTTGCCGAAACACGCCATCATTTTTATAACGATCTGAAAGGCCCAAAGTCTAAAATGGTGTTAAATTAGTAATAAAATAATAAAATTAAGGTTAGGTTAGGTTAGGTAATTAAATTAAAATTAGGTTTTGTGCGAAATAAAAGCAACGTTAGTAAAGGTTAAATGTTAAAAGATTAAAGTTAGAGATAAACGGTTAAATATACGTAAAAGTAAGAGAATAGTGATAGTGATAGTGTTAAACAGTGACGAAATGAAACAGTAATAACAATAAGTAATAACAATAAGTAACAACAAATAATAACAAACAGTAATAACAAATTAAATTAAATTAAACCATTGGTGAATGAACGATAATTACATACCTTTAAACGATTACGGAATTCGTTTTTGGTCATATCAGGGGGCTCGTGATTGTGATTTCCTGTCACTCTGGCATCACCGTTTGTGAGAATGGCTCGAGCAGAGCATGCAGGCTTGTTTTGACATTTCAAATATCGAGTTTCCTTTTTTGAAGAATTCAATACATAAATATAACTTCCAATAAGAAATCCTTTTCCTCTGGTACTCAACTTAATTTCGCGGACTTCACTCATGTTTTGCCTAAAATTAGTTCACACGCTATTGCTAACTGCCTTTATATATAAAAAATTATAATTTTAGTTACAAATAAAAAATTGTTAAGTTGCAGCAGTTAGCAATAGATAATGAACCTAGTAACATTTCTGTAACAAGCAGCTCTTGAGTGAAACAAAACTATGAATGAGATCCTTTCTATTGATATCTCTTGTGTGGTATTACTGTTAACAAGTGTCTGCGGTAGGTTTTTGTTATTATCAGCACTTTCAGACTCCATGTTGGCTACGTTTTCCAATATTTATTAGATAATTGTTTTGCCCTCAATTTGTCACCTTAGTCACGCTCCACCTACTCAATTTTGATTGGCCTGTCAATCAAACAGCAACAGCCAATCATGTTCATTGGGACAAAGTAGAATTGGGACAAAGTAGAATAAACCATTGTGCCTACTTTAATCCGGCAAAACTCAGAAGTGGACTTCTGCCGAAAATTAATCTGTGCAAAACTCAAAAGTGGACTTCTGCCGAAAATTAATTTGTGCAAAACTCAAAAGTGGATTTCTGCCTAAAATTAGTTCTAGTAAACCTTAAAAGGAACTCAAAAACAATAGGTCTTCAGTAACTATGTAGGGTCAATAAATAAATAAAGTAAGGACAATTAAGTCTGTTTAACTTGTTGTACCTGTCATTTGAAATCTGAATTCTTTATTAACTGTAAGAATAATTTCAATATTTACGAATTTACTAGGACACATACACATACATACTTCGACACATGAATTTTGCTCATTTTTATTATGAATTATTTCTTAGTTTTTGTCAGAGTAATTTCAGGCGGAAATTCCCTTTTCAGTTTCAAAAAACTGATTTTAGGCAGAAATCCACTTTTAAGTTTTGCAAAGATTAGTTTTCGGCAGAATTCCACTTTGAGTTTTGCACAGATTAAGTTTCGGCAGAAATCCATTTTTGAGTTTTTCCTTGTAGGCAGATTTCCATTTTTGAGTTTTGCTAAACAAATAGCGGCAAAATAAAAGAGTCGGCAGAAGTGGAATCGGCATTAGTGCACTAAACCTGTAAGTGCATACCCTCAACGTTTTAAATACTAATTTTATAGGAGCCGGCGGCAGCACAGGGCGAGCTATTGCTCGATCGTTTGTGCGACATGGCGCTTCGGTTGTAGTAGTGGATTGCAATAAATCAACTCTTGAAGAAACCTACAATCTTTGCGGTCAGTCTAAGTTTAATTAGTTTAACCCAGAGTATCACTGGCTAGACAGCTGTGATATTCTGACACCTTCTAGTTTTCTGGACATTGCTCGAGCTACGTGCGTCGTAGAGAAAAGAGAACAAAACGTAATCAACGGATTAAGGGTCTAGGACTCATTGCTTTTGGGTTATAAGCGCTTAAAGTTGAGAATTTGTAAAAATTTGCGCCATCGTTCGGGCATAATATGTACCTCTCCCTATTGTATGTAGTTCATTATGTGGTATCTTCCATGATCTTCTAGGCATGAAAGGATTAAAGGGAGCTGCATTCTGAGTTCTGACTTATGTGTGAGGTCGTCTCAAAGTTGACTTTTGTGAGCATAGGTTAAATAGCGTGCACGTTTAGGTGGTAGTTTCAGAATCGCAGTTTTTTTACGTGATTATTTTCAAAGCTATCTAAAAAGAAGCAGTAAAATAGCTATTAAATGACTGAAATTTGTCTAAAGAGGAGCCAAAAATGTCTACTGTCATTTTTTATTAATTGATAAAATCTGAAGTTTAGATTACTCGATTGGTTTACAGTTCAGTAAGCCAACGTGGTAGCAGCTAGTCATAACATTGGAATTATTAACACGAAACAAATAATGTTATTTTGGTGTGATGTTATAAAATTATAGGCTCCTTAAACCATAGTTGTTGCAAATGAGAAATAGGGCTTTGGGACTCGGGGGCTGTAGTGTAGTGGTTAACATTCTTGTCGTCGATGCAAGCGGCCCTGGTTCGATTCCCGGTGCCTCCATTTCTTTCGTTCTTTCGAAATTGGGGCGTCCTCTGTCTTTCAACATTCTGACGATCGTTTCATTAATAGATCTGTCTGAACAAAAAGAAACTGTGATAATGGAACTATAAATGACCATATAATATATTATATACCATCTTGAGATGCTTGCAGCGCTACACAGATTACATCTGTTCGACTGAAACAAAATGGATATCGCTATATATTATCGCTAACGTTTCTAATCCTTCACCGCGTACTGTTGCTTCTGAACAACTACAGTACAGATCAGAATTAACTTAAAGTGAAGCCGGCTTCGGCTTCACTTTTGAGCGGCTTCACTCTAGAATGAAGCCGGCTTCACTTTTTTTCGGCTTCAGTTGGACTTGAGGTTTCGGCTTCAGTTGGGTCAATTGAAGCCGTATAGTAGATGAAAGATGTCAGCTGTTTAAATTAACAGCTTGGGTATATATTTAAAAGAGTGTAAGGGGGTTAGAAATTTAATTTGTGCGGATAAGTTTGTATTGTAATTGTTACGTTAAGTATAGTAAATGTAGTAAAATTAAATGTTTTATCGACAAACGTAACCTATTATGCACATAGGTTATCACAGGGATATATTCCGGGGGGAGAGGTCTTGAACCGACATTTTTTCTGCCTTTGTACCAACTACCAAGTCCAACAAAAAATTATATACAGTGTTTTAGCAAACAAATATTTTTTAAAAATCTCGTTTAACCGTGTTTTCGTTTGAAATTGAAATTGATTTTTTGGCCAGAGTTTACGTAATAATCGTCCAAATTTAATAGATACACTTATATTTATGAGCTAGATTTATAAAAAAATTGCTTGCCCTTGTACCAAAATAAAAAATCTGTGTAAGGGTCCCGGTCTCCCGGACCCCCTCAACCCGCCCCTCGTACTAAACTGTGACCATACATAAAGCGCCGCAAAAGGGTAACACTGGCACTTTTTTCAAAAACTCTGCAGACATTATGGTGGTTTTGGCCAGGATGACATGGTTCTCAAAATTTAGTCAAAAAAGAACCCTGTCAGGATGTAAATTTCTTTTAATACGCGCTACAAGAACGGATCTATTTTGGTACTACACTTACCGACGCGCTATTTTAGTGATATTGCAATAGCACCTTCATTAATTTTCAATAGTGTCACCTGTCCAGTAATGTGTGTGGTATCAATGTATGTAGGTTATGCTTAATCAGCAATCTAATATGCATAATTACTTGTTAATTAATATGAATTTTTTATTTTTGATTCAGTTGAGCATCGTCGGTGAAATCATTTGCAGTTAGTTTTTTTGTATTTTATAAAAATAGATTCTAATAATAGAAACTAATAGAAACTAATTTTCACTAAAAATTCATGATAGTAGCCCCTCCTTCCAATTGGCATGACTGACCTCACGCGCGTCCATTTATGCTGCCTCCGTCCTTTCGATTGAAAACATTTCCACTAGAAAGCAAAACTTAGCTTGCAGTACGTAGGTACGTATCTACTGAGGAGCTCTGAGGTCACAAGGGTCAAAACGGCATCAGCTGTTTAATGTTTGTATTAGACATTATCTGCTCAAGTACTGGACAGGTGACATCAGTGAAAAGTAATGAAGTGTTAATTCAATTTACTATCACTTAAATAGCGCGGCGGTCTTAGAGTAGTATCAAAATGGAGCAGGCACTATTGTTGTAATATCTACTTTGAAGGAAAATTTCCAGATCCAGACCATGTTTACGTAAACAATGAGAATTATATAATTTAAACTAAAAAATAAACCTTCCAAAACCAGTCACTAATCCTTTATCGGTAGTGCGTATAGTACGTATTAAAGGAGATATACGTCCTGTGGGGTTCCTTTTTGATTTAGTTTTGAGGACCATGTCATCCTGATTGAACCATGACCACCATAGCATAAGTTCTGCAAAATTTTTGAAAAAAATGTCTACCCTCATACATGTACATGTATGCATAGTAGATGACGTTTTCGACCAACATGTAATTTTCTATACTTACTTGGTGATGTTAATACCAATCTGAAATTTCACAAACAATTCCGCACAAAATTAAATTCCTAACCCCCTTACACTATTTTAAATACCCGAGCTGTTAATTTAAACAGCTGACATCTTTCATCTACTATACGGCTTTAATTGACCCAAGTGAAGCCGAAACCTCAAGCCCAACTGAAGCCGAAAAAAAGTGAAGCCGGCTTCATTCTAGAGTGAAGCCGCTCAAAAGTGAAGCCGAAGCCGGCTTCACTTTAAGTTAATTCTGATCTGTACTGTACACTTCATTAACAGTACAGAAACGTACTGTCGCATGAATGAGTACTTAGTAGGTAATACTAATTATTAATTCACAAACTGTAATACAGTAAATAATTGGATATGTTTACTTTTTTCCATTGTGCACGGTTTTTTGTATGTGTTTTAGGTAAAGGGGACCATCTCAGCATTACAGCAAATGTCACCAAAGTTAGTGAAGTTCAACAAATGGTGAAAAAAGTGGTGAAAAAATACGGCAGAGCTCCTGAAGTTTTGGTTAATGGTGCCGCATTGAGAACCCTCGTCGCTTGGGATAACCTGACCACTGAAGATTTCGAGACTATCACCACGGTAGCTCATTTGGGCACTTTTTTGGTATCAACCGAGTTTGCCAAAATTATGACCAAAAATTCTATCATAAGCCAATCCATTATTAACTTGACCAGTATTGTGGGACAGTCAGGATGTCCGGACGGCTCCCATTTTGGCACCGCAAGTGGTGGGATTCTGGGTCTTACCAAATCTCTAGCCTTGGAGCTCGGGGACCGTAATATTCGCGTTAATGCTATTTTGGCAGGCCATATCAGTCCTGGTATTGGCCAACCAGTTCCTGTCGGTGGCGGTTCGAGTGTTATGGACCAAATTCCATTAAAACGAACTGGCAAACCGGGCGAAATTGCGGACGTCTGTGTCTTCCTGGGCTCACATTTAAGTCGATACATTACCGGTGCCGAATTAAAAGTTACTGGTGGCTTACGGATGTAATATACATACCTAGTAATGACCTTAGCTGCGAACGGTGAAATAGTCAGTTTAGTTTCTCTTATACCTAGTTCTTGACTAGCTACAGCTTACGGAGTTTGAGCAAACATGAACATTTTTTGTGTATTTATGTATGTATATACATATATGTGTGACCTTTTTTATCAATTAACAGTTATGTATTTTTGACAGAGTGTCGACCAAAATTACTTACAGAGTATATACCTATACTTCATTCTGGTGTCATAGAAAAATCCGCCCACGGATACATTTTAATAAAAAAAATCCGCCCACCGGACAAAATTTCCTGAAAATATGTCCCCCTCTTAAACTGCATTTTTTACGATTATTCGATGGTTTTTATTGTATGCTTTACGTTATTTATGTTATATTTCTTTATGTAATATTTATGTTAAATTAACTAATTAAGAATTATGCACAAAAATGTGAATGTAAAAGCTAAAGCATAGTTTTTCAAAAAAATTATGAAAAACTGAATTTGCTCAAACGATATTCTAAAAAAAGTTAGCTATAGCGCTCACTCGGAATTTTGCTGAAAACGTTTACAGAAAAACTATCGCGGAAGAGAAACGAAAAAAGTCAAAAAATGTTAGCAGTTTGCTAAAAGTGTACAAAACCACACCGTATTTAATCAAAAATTTTAGTAAATAGTAATTGGCACGTAATGCATTGGTAATTGTTATATAATAACTTAATTATTGTAGAGCATACGAGGAAACCCATTGACATATCGCATGAAAGGCAGTTTTTAGTGGGGGGGGGGGCGGATTTTACTGAGGGGGGCAAAATTTTCCTGAACAAATTTTTATATGAAAATTTGTTCGGCGGGGGGGGGGCGAATTTTCCAAAGAAATTTTGTCCGGGGGGAGGTTGAATTTTCTATAAAAAGTGTCCGGTGGCAGATTTTCCTGTGACACCAGGATGAAGTGACTCTGACTCCGTTTGGACTCTAAAGTCCAGACTGTAGCAAGTATGTAATTTAGGTCAGACTGTAGTTATGTAATTAAGCTTATGACTGTTTTCCAAGTTGACTCTCGTTTAAAAACTATTCAATTGAAACGGTCAATTGATTGTAAAGCACAGTTAATATTTTGAAACTTTACACGCAGTTTTTTGATTGACGTTATTTTTTTCGTTATTTGTTTTCTGTTTGCAAATGAGGTCCTAGTAGCGTTTGCATTTATTTTACAGTTTTATCACTTGAAAAATTTGCTTTGTGCTTCAAGAAACTAATATGCCGGCTAGGAACTAGAATCAAAATTTGAATATGTATACTACTTTCGAACAGTTAAATAGTTTTTACAGCAGAGTCAGTTCGAACTGCAACATACATATTATACCATTTAAACTGCTGCAACCAAAGAAACGCTTTTTCAAGTATAACGAGCTGAACTTTATGACAAAAATTATACTTGAATAACTTTTAATTTAAAAAAGTATGTTCCTATAAAATAAACACATAGGGGTACATTTAGTGTGATTATTGTGTTAACTTTAACGATGGAAGCTAACCTTTTAAAGAGCATACTTGCTTGCTTTTTCATAATGCAATGTTTATTCTGCACGTGTTTGAAAAATTGTAACGCTTTTTGTACATTTATTCTTTCACCGAGCTACATTATATTTAAACAAAATTTTGGCACAACCCACTACTAAAGTCTGACTAGAAATTACTGAACCCTGAGCCAAAACAGGTGGTGTTATTTTTGTTACAAAATGACGTACTCTTGATGCTTGCGATTTGTTCTTTTCATGATCAAATCGCGTGTTTCTTTTCGTCTCAGAGTCCAGCATTTTTTCTGAATTCGCTTTACCACAGTCTTTATTTACTGTTCACTCTGCCCATTTTGGGTTTGTTTCATGGTGAATGGTCCCAATTTCATTGCCTTATTTAAAATAGCATCAATGCCCAATTTCATCAGCTTTTCTTTCGTAGTTGGATTAGATATTAATACACGAGCAGCGTCCAATAATTCTTGAGTATTCTCCTTCATGCCGTTTTCACGGGAGTCCAAGCCGTCTAAGGACTGACCGGTATTAAATGATTGGCTTAAACAGTTCAAGAACAGTTTCAAATTTGCCATAGTTAACTGATTTGCTTCGTTACTGTAAACCAGACAAAGTATGGCCTTCAGGCTAAGTTTGGTACAGTCGGTGGGTCCCTGTAAGTATACTCGTATAATATTTAGCCCGTTAACTTCACTCAGTTTTGCTTGAGCAGTTAAACTTTGCTTCAACGAATACATGAGCATCCCTAACATCATACTCGCAAAAAATCGCTGCCGGCTAATTTGCTGAGTCGTAGAAATTGTCGTAATACTTGCGACTAACTTTAAGGCACTGCAAAGTCGTTTTATGCCGCCCTCTTGAGCAAAGATTTCCGCTAAGTCACTAGAATATCGCGTAAGGGTAGTCAAAATTCGCAAGACGTAAATAAAATTCAGTCGAATGGTGATAATGTCAGAAATTCCGGCGTCATTTTCAATAATTTCCACCGTATGAACATGTAAAGATTTCCAAACACAGAGACCTAAGCGTACAGTTTCTGGATTGAGACTAGGATTTGAGGGGTTCGACCAATCGGTTGCAATTAAATTCCCATCAATAGCTTCCAGCAATTTCAATAATCTGGTAGACATTACCAGTTCGGCGTAATTATATGCTGCAGAAATTTTATTTGCATTTTCAGCCGGAACTTTAAATTCGGTCGATTCATGTGGATTAGGGGTGGTGTTCGTGGACTCGTCGTAGCGCCATGGTAATTCAGGGTTAGGAATTTGACTCAGCAAATCGGTAGCTATTCTGACATCTCGACTCAAGAACGAAGTCGGTGAAATAGGCGGACTCCCAATTGAGTTTAAATAATGGTCGCTCAAATTTTTCGAATCAAACCAAGAGGCAAACAGTGATATTTTGGCTGGCCGTTTCAATCTTGAGCTGCTTGAAACGTGTTTGGCCTCCATAGTGGAGGTCAGAAGGTCACTGTCCGTTGCAGCTTCGGTAATGTTAGTGTCAGCCTGCGTAGACGGTCGTTCGGGTTCAATTGGCTCAGGTTCTGAAGTCTTAGGTCTAGGCCCAATCGTGGGGCCGGCTGTTTTCGGTCTAGGCTCAGGCAAATTAGGTTCCGCAGTCTGGTTCTGTTGTTGGTTTGAGTCCGTAATTGGTGGCGATCCATTATTTTGGTTTGAGTGATTAGCCGCTGAAAGGTCGGTTCTTGAGGACAGTTTTTTGATCCGTGTCCCGCGTTTACTCACAGATATACCCATTTTGAAGCCAGACCCGGTCGCGTTTCCTGATCAGCTGTTATACCCGCTTCCTACTGAGGGTTAACTTGTGAGAAAGTGACTGAAATTCACGCACAACCGCACTAATGCAGCCCATAGTCATTGCAGACAAACATACAGACTGGAAAGAACTACTGCTGAGTTATTGAAAGGAGAAAGCATTTTTCTATAACTAAGCAACGCTACAATTTTTCATTAGAGCTAACAACACATATTAGGTGCGGCAGGAGTATATGTTGGCTCATAATCATGTACTCTTGATACTATAGCGAGAACAGGGACAGCTTATGAAGGTTTGGCTTTTTTACCTCTAGCAATATTCAGCTTTTCTAATCAAAACAATAACTTGATTATTAACGCTGTCTAATGAAACATAAAATAGTCGAGAAAAACTACGAATAGGTTTGATGGTTTTTTCAAATCAGTCACGCGAAAAGTTTATCATTTATTTAAAAGCGTAAAAAGTGAAGTTGAAGTTGTATGTCAAGATTTGAGAGTTAAAGTTGCGTAATGTATGTAATATGTACATATAATTATATTATTATGCAGGGGACCACACCAGTACACCACTCCTTTACCCGACTGAACTGTTGTATTTTCGTGCGATTAAACGGTTTAAAATCATGCTACGATTCAATTCCTAAACCTCTGGACAAAAATGACTATTAACGTGATTAGTTATAGTCAAACTAAACAGGTTGAACCACGTACGTTAATGTTGACTGTCCATATAAAATTGTGTTAGTTAAAAATCAATGGTATGTAGTTTAGGAATGTCCTCAAACTAAAATTAAATAGCTGACTTATTTTAATTCTTTTAAAGTCTGACCGCATATTCCTAAACTTCGGACTAAAATACAAGTCCAGTCAGTTCAATCCGGTACAGTAATGGGCAGTTGTCTTGTGCGTATTGAAGCTGCGTAGAAATAGGAGTAGCATGTCTAGTCTAAATATTGTTTTCAGTACATAATGTATGTCTATATTATGTCTTTTAAACTTTTTTGCTTTTTGCTTTATTAAATTATATCAAAGCGTTTTTGTCTGTGTCTTAAGCTAACTTCGAACGAAATATTTTGAACACTGGGAGAAAACAACACTTGAGATTTCTTTACGAAATGAACAAATTTCAGCCATCAAGAGTACAACCATTATGTAGCTTCTAAAATCACGCCAACCTGTTTCTGTCAGTATTCAACATTTTTTGGAAAGACTTTAGATGAAGTATATATCTAGACTAGGGAGTCCACGGGATCGTTATTAGCATTTCTCGGGTTGGAATCACCGTGGCGACAGTAGCCACTATCGTTACCGTAGGGATCGATCTTGGAAATCTCAATGAAAATAACCCTTCGTATATACTCAAAAGCATGAACGACAGCTCAGCATTGGCTCAGTAGTGCAAATGATAGAGCGTTGGTCTCCAGTCTCAGACTCTCGTAAGCTATGGCCGGCGTGGCGACCTACAGATGCGCCACTACACGAGATTAGATTAGCAACTGGGACAAATATGCAAACATAAACGCCGCAAACTGGAAATTGTCAGAGGAACGGCGGAAAATTTTTTCGTTGCTTTGTCCTTTAATATTACAGAGTCAATTCTTAGTCACCAGACTCATAAACACCTCTTTAAATATTTAACACGCTTGCTTAGCAAGGAAGAAATTTCATTCAATGCTCCGCTTCAAAACAGTGTGTGGTTTGGTAGGTATGTATGTACATAGAAAATTTCATATATAATACAATCCTTTAGGTGGCATTATTCTTTCCGACAGTGAATATTTTGTTGTCGTTTTGGAATCTGGGCCCCTATTATCAAAGTTGAACTGTCACATACATACTCTCACGGACACGGACAGCTCTTACGGACAACAATGAACCGGGCTTCAGTCTTCGTCAGCAATTAATGATAAAGATAAGGGTCAAGTTGAGTTGAGGTCAATTTTCATTATTTTAGTCGAAACTGCAAGGGGTTAAATAAATATGCTTCACTACAATCAAAATGATACCTACTTCATTTTCGACCATATTGTTTATGACAATGACTTGAGTGTTTGAGAATATATACGTACCACTTCACTCTTATGTAGGTATGCGTATATGTTTAGCAATGATTGCAACATCCTAACCTATTAGTGAGATAGAATATTTTGAGAATACGGCCCCCGACGCCTGACGGAATAATTAAGATGCAATGTTAAACTATAAACTTTTATGAAGTTGTTTCGCAGGACGGCGAAAACAAAAAACCGCAAGATCAAGTAATAAAAAAACTATATACAGGTTGTGTCAAAGTAATTTATTAATAATTACCCAAACACGGCTCCCCCATGAGACTATCACTCTGCACTAAATAGATCATACCAAGAGTACATAATATTGAAGAGTATGACACTATTTCCTAGTCTAACTAATCGGCCGAAACGATGCTCCGGCCGAAGTAGCCTGTTTACGCTTTGATTTCAGAAGGGTACTCCCCCGCCTGAAATCAGGTACATGCCTTGATTAAAGGGGAGGACCCTCTTAAATCAGGGATATGTTTTATATAAGGGATATGCTGCATCAGGAAGGGCCCCCTCGTTTCAGCACATTACCTGCTGACCAGATATTTTGAGCTGCCAGTGTGCTGAACTGAAATGAGGTGGCTACCCCTGAAATCAAGACATCCCTGATTCGAGGGGGGGTCCCCACTGGAATGTCTGGAATGATTCCGGCCAATAAGCTAGAATAGGGTAGAATGTCATTTGTACTCTTCGCTATTATGTACTCTTGATCATACATGATCCTACACTCACTTTACGGATTTAATAATAGCACACAACGTCCCTAACAAACACACGACGAAAAGCTAGGTTTCCAAATTACCAAGCTAATTTACAGACGCAAAACAGACAGACTGACGCACAATGGCACAAGAAATAATAAAATAAATATGTAATAAATTAGTAATCCAATTAGGTTAATTATTGAGTCGTCGCCATTCTGTTCACCCCAGACCAGACTTGAGTTATCTCGCTCAAAACACAAGTTCGGATCTACGGGTTGATTGAATTAGGCGGTGGAATATACAATTATTAGTTAATTAAAAAAAGTAATAAATTGGGAATAAATTAAATTCGCTAAAAATATAGCATTAGACAGGCTTTGTAAAGTCACCTACTCTTAAACATCAATAAGATAGTCAACAGTTACAAAACTAATTCTCATGAAAATTCAACATTTTGGGAAAGTTTAAATGTGGAAAAAGAAGTAAAAACAGCTTCAAAAAATAATTAAAAACCCAAAAAGTTCACAAAATCTTAAATGTCTGCAAATTCGTAGTAATATCAAAAGTATACAAATAAACACAGCATTAAGGAACTTGAATTGAGTCGCGCCAAGCGCAATCTAACAGCAAAGCAAATTCGTAGGTAACAACAATGTGCTTTAATTAGTAGTGGTAGTCACGGCAGAGCCAGCCAGAGCAGAGGGGCGGGCGGAAGCAACGTGTGAACGAATGGGGAATAAATATAGCCCGCCTGCCACACACACGTACGTCGGTGGGGGTGACGACTATAATAATGATAGCAGCAAACAAATAACGCGCGCGCTTTGGCCGGCCGTCTCTGGCTGGCTCTGACGTGACTAGTACCAAAATGTACGCGCGCACTTCGTAAACAACATACACACACACACACACACACATAGTCAGTCATTCATAACACGTAAACAACACACGCACACTCAGCACACACAACACACGCACACACAAACATGGCACTGGAATTCATCATGGCCTACTGAGGCTACCACGTGATTACATGAAATGAATGTGTATACATGTGTGTGTGTGGTTGGAATTTTAATTATTTAACCCTAGTGCCATTTGAAAATAAAGTATTTTAGACTTGTCTGATGTGAAAAAACAAGCCTTGTCGTAAGAAATGGTTTATTAATAGAATAAAATCATTGCAGACTTATGTCACCTGGTTAGGTTTTGTGCATTGTGGTGTCTGTCTAGTTAGTGTCTAGCTGATCAGAGTAATTGATGGAATGTAGCAGGAAATAGGCTGGCTTGGTCGCCTACCACGGCAGTTGTTGGTCTGTGTCAGCCAATCTACCGGTCTGGCAAGAATTGTCACTTTGTTGCTGCAATTCTGTATAGAAAATTCAGAAAAGGGCAAGTGTCTCTGACTGCAAATTAAAACGACATTAACCAACCGTGTATAATACGTTCTGTATCCACCTCAGCCGTCAGCGTCGATTCACACTTAGACGTAAGCCTGGGGAACCCAAAAAAGGTGTTTAACCCTTTAATTCCCAGAGCTGCCATTCGGCACATCACGTGATGAATCACGCAAGCGGCCCGGCCCGGCCGGCGGGCCGCGGGCCGGGCCGGGCCGACTCCTCAAAATGCGGGCCTGGCCCGGCCCGCGGTCCGCGGCCCGCCACCGGCCCGCGAAGGAACTCTAACTTTGTGTGCATCAGATACAGCGAGTGTTGTACTCTATTATTTGCTAGCCTTAAAGTTTCAACTATGGCAAGTGCAATGTTGATGTTGATGTTGATGTGCAATACAGCATGTGTTGATACTGTAGGGTGACGTACATACCTACATATTATGCCAGAGCGATGGCGCAATTTTTGTTCCTTCTAGAGAAGGAACTATTTTTTTTATATTATTTTTGGGGGGATTTTTGTTGTTAAAAATAAATTTTTCACATGTTCTCAACTTTGAGCGCTTATCTACATATAACTCAAAAACGGTGCGTCCTAGATCATCAATCGACTATTAATCATTAATCATGATGTTTTGTTTACCATTATCGAATGGTGGTTTCTGATTGAATACTCATTGCAGACGAACAATGAAACCGATAATTCGAAATCCGACCAGCGTGTAAATTTTCCAAGCTGGCTAAGCAATTTTCTGGAAATTCGCTAAAAATACCTCTGGTAACTTCCAAAGAATTTCCGCCCACTCCAGTCAACCCTAGGCATTCCTTAAGGCCTATTCAGTATTCTCAAGAAGACGCAGTTTGCGCGCCATGGCGCACGCCATGGAGCATGAGCGGGCGCATGAGCAGGCGCGTGAGAGGGCGCACGTGCGGGCACATAACTATGCGCACACGCATACTGCCTACTGCACTGTGGTGAAATATAGCAGCAGGTAGTGTGCAAATAGAATAGAATGCGCCCGCTCGTGCTCCCGCTCATGCGCCCTCGTGTGAATATGTAGGCCTTGGCGCAGAGAAACGAGCTTTAGTTTGTACAATAAATTGTGGTATGCACTTTTATTAATGGTCATTACATAGGACAAACGAATGAAAGTCTGGTCAGGGGGAACGGCAGAACGGTTGTTTGATTCCTAATTTTTTCGGTTCATCCGAAGTGAACGGCATGAATGAACGGATATTGTCCGTACTAGGTAAAGTGCGGCAAACTTAAAAGTAAACAACTCTGTCGAAACTATCGGGCTAACAGGCAGCGGATCCACGGCTCAAAAGTATTAATGGTGCCTGTGTCCCGTATGCCCGTCAGGGTACACTCGCATTGCAGTAGGTATATACATATGTCTCAAGTCCGTTCATTTTAAAAAAGTATGAATCGTAAATCTGACTAATGCCTGTACTATCGATTATATACAGCTGCCGTATAAACCGACCGTAAGCCTTAAACAGCACAGCGTGTATTAACCAGTTTCTGAAGCAGCGAGGAGCGAGCAAAAGAACGATGATCGTCACAAATTCTACACGCAAACTTGCAAAACTAAAACTAAAAGAAAAACAGGTACCGTGAGTGAATTTTCAAAATATTAGCTTTACAATAACGCGAAATGTTGACCGCTTTTGTTGAATACATCCGTAGCAATTATTAGCAATGATAAGTAGCTGGTTAGAATTCATCGAAGTCAGAAAAATTGATAGTATCTAGTAATATTTAATTTGTTGAAAACTTTGAACCGTATTTCCAACAGCAAATCTCACCTATGGACCTGTTTGCGTTTTTAGGCTATTACTTCGAATCTCTGCCATCGATACGTCATCACATAAATGAGTTTAGGTTACCTCAATCTAAATGCAACAATTTATTCTATTTACATACCCACAACAGTAATTTATTTATATACAAAAAAGCCAATCAATGCTTTATGGGCATTCTAGCAAAATATTTACACGGGACCTTGTGCTTTAAAATTCACAAAAAAATGTCAGCCAAATTTTAATGCTGCTTTAGCTGCTCCATTTTTGGTTTCCAGTGGGTTTAGTGAATTCTCATCTTCAATTTCTTCACTCTCTTGTATTTTTTCAGCTTCAATCGAATCATCCTGAGCAAGTTGTTTTTCATCCGAGTTCAGATCAGGTCTTTGATTTTTAATAACGTCAATAATTAGCTCTGTAATATTTTGTTCGAAAGTCGCCGCAACAGAACCGATATTTGAGAATATTTCAAATTGTTCTTCAGAGTCGGTTGAATTTCCTAGATCAATTGACAGCAACGGATTAGAACGAATTTCTTCTGTTATTTCTGGTTCATCGAAAGCTGTAGTGTAGTCGGCATTACCCAACGGAGATAGACTTATAAGAGAAACTGATAGATCAATCAATGAAGCGTTGACTTCAGGCACTAAAAGAATTGTTTCTAAAGTAGATGCTGTAGGTAGGTTAGTGGATTCAGTATCAATAGATTCTGTGGTTATGAAAGAATCAGTCAAATCGGTTGGTAGGAAAGTTGTGTCCAGGGATTCCGTTGGTAATGGTGTTTGCGGCGTTGGCATTCCCTCCACACCGTTACAGTAATTTCCTTGACACTGACAAAGCTCAGCGTCTTCGTACAAATATCCCGTTCCGCCTGAAAAATGCTCGGCACAAGTTTACCATAAAACAGTAAAGACAAGTCAGTATCAAAATTTGAACAAAAGTTGAGAACGTGAATCGAAAGTGAAAATGGAAAATCAAAAAGTACCAAGAAAATCTGTAATAATTTTCTTGAACTGTTATGTATTTTATCACAGAAACCAAGTAAATATTTTTAATTTCATCAGTCAAACCATTAGATGCAAAGAAAGAAAAAACTGAATATAAAAACACATATGTACAACAAAAACACCAAGAACGTAAAAAAATTAGCCAAGACTGTAAAAGCTTGACCACACTCCACACACATTCAGTGACAAGTAACTGAGAAAACTTCACTGAACTTTCATTGTAAACGTTACCAGTCAATAACTGTATTATTAGCCTTGCTCGTCCTTCCAAAAAATAGCTGCATTGTTCTGACTTTGGGATACTGGGAAATCCACAGCCACGTTGAACTATGGCATTTTGACCGTCTTCCGTCTAACAACGAAAGGCAAAAAATACACAATCTGTTTTATTTATTCATTTATTCCCGCATATTACGAGCATATCTTTTCAAACTGCTGTGTACACAAAATATTTCAAATATACCTTTCATAGTGCGCTTGACAAGTCGAACATTTGAGTCATTTATGTAGGTATGTATGTAGATTCTTATTTGTAAGTTGTTATGGTTCTTATTTGTAAGTTGTACTTGCAGGTTCTTGCAACTTGCAGTTAAAAGCAAAATTTTCCATGGCCTTTTTGACGCTTTTCATGAAATTTTACTTCTGAAACAAACGCTATGTTGTTGGTTCCGACGCTTTTTGTTCGTTTCTAATTTCGACTTACAGTGTAGGTGATGTTCGAGCAAACTTTATGGCGACAGGTACGATCCGGCTGACAATTCATGCTTATCAGGAATGCGTTTTCAATATCAGCAAAAGGATTTAAGCTTAGACCCTCCAATCCGCAATGACATTGAAATTCTGAAAGAAAAGTTTCAATGTGTTCTTATTCCACCCTATATACATATACAAAATAATTGAGTTTGAAGAACAGTAATTGAGTCTGTAATATTTGTTTCTATTGGTAATTTGGTAGTTCTCTGGACACTGAGTCTAAGTAGTGAGGACCGATTCATAGTTATGCCGTCTCTCTGTTTCGGCAAAACAAAGTCGAAATCACGCCACAATCTAATCTTGTACACTAATATTTCGTAACTTTGTCAGTTAAGAGGACATACGGTAATTCCTAAGCGAATGTCTTTATGCACTCCACTTAAGGTGGTAGGTCCATAATCGCAGTAACCCGTTTTTCAGACAGATCTATACATTATGAATAAACAGACTATGATTTTCTGAAACTACACTAAAAAACACCCAGAGCATTTTTTATTTGGTGTAAAATACCATGGTTAAGAAAGACTAGCTACCGCGTTGGCTTGCTGAACTGGAAGCCAATGGAGTAGCTAGTCTTAACGTGGGATTTTATCAGTGATTAAAACATGAAAGTAGACAGGTTCGAGTCTATTTTTGAAAAATTGTAACCATTTTATTCTTGCTTTACTGGTTATTCTGAAAACGAGCTTTGAAAATAGCCTCATGTTAAGAAACTGCGATTCTGGAACCACCACCTTAAGTGTTTACTGTTCAGTTACTTTATTGTTTATTCCAATGTCTGTACAATGCAGTAAAGTATCTAACCTTTGTCTTCGTATACTTCCTTCTGACAGCAAACACCAATTTCAGAGTTTTCAATGAGATTGCATTGAGTGCTTTCATTGTCACAATCCGTCGATGAATTGCACGTTTTCATTACACTAGAGGCCTTGATGTGTGAACCACAAGGATTTACATCTAAGGATGATATTGTTTAAAATACATAAATATTGTTGGCTATATTTTTACATTAACTTATTTTTATCGCCTTTTAGACATGTAGTTTTGCTTCAACAACAGCTTAGTCAAAGTGTATTTGTTTACATATAAAGTTGAGATCAATCAAAAACGGTTATTTTAAGCTTTGTAATGTTTTTGTTCCATATAATGTGCTGGCAATTTTTTCGTTTTGCAATAAAATAGCGTGTTTCTTTTTATCTCAGAGACCGGCAATTTTTGGTCAGCCTTTATGTAGATGCAAAAAAGCAGATACAAAAAACCTACATTTATTGTTTCAAAAAATGCTAAAGTTTCGTAGCATACACTGTATGAGCCGACAAGCAATCACATTAGATGTAAAGTAACTAAATTGTCACTACAAGTAGGTATACTTTGTAGCACGGTCAAGCGTGCTCTCATGTATTTGTACGCACGCTGTGCAAGGGAAACGCCGAGTGCGTGGCACGAGTGCGAAGCACACGAGTGCCACGCACGAGGGTTTACCTGCACGCGCGCATTCAGATGTATGAAAACAGACTCGATCGTGCTATAAAGTATGACGACTTAAATTCTAAATATGACTTAAAAATTAAGTTATAAAAATTGCAAAAAAAGTCAATGCTGTTGGGAATCGAACCCAGGTATGTACCTCTGACCTGTAGTCAGACCCCTTAACCACTAGGCCACAGCTCCATTGGTTGATATTGTTAAAACGACTGCTAAGTTTGTACAAAAAACGGTAACTTATTTACGTAAGAAATTACTGCATGATTCTATCAAGCTACAGATAGTAAGTAGGGATGTTTTCAGTTAACTGCTAACTGATTCATTTTCAGTTAAAGTTAAGCAGTTACAGTTAACTGATAATAACTGATAACTTAACTGTTCTGAATTTGAAAAGCAGTTAAATACTGATGACTCAACTGCACAATTCTCAGAAGCTGTTAACTTAACTGTAACTGAACTGCTTCGGTTGTAAAAAACTGATAAAAATCAGTTAACTGATATTATTTTCAGTTACTTGCTATAACTGAAACTTATTGTCAGTTATGCGTAGAAACTGCTTTTGATTTTCAGTTTTCACGCATAACTGAAAATCAATTATTCAGTTCAGTTGTGGGAACATTTTAACAAGCAGGCCCAAAAAGGGCAAGGTTCTTTTTCTGAATGAAAATTCAACAGATATGTTTCATCATCAAATTTACTTCGCCTTCGCATTCAGTGTGCATTGTCATGCATAGAAAGCAATAATACCTGCTGCAGTTGCTTAGTTTAGTTTCGGCACTAAATTTTACCAAATTCCAAAACTATTGGTAACTGTTGGCCAAGAAGCCATAGTTGCCGTAAACAAAATGGTTCATTTAAGGGGGTAATGTCGCGAAAGCAGTCGATTTTGCGTGACTAAAAAACTTTTTCAGTAAAAGATAGGTCATTGTTCTTTATATATTCCAAAAATGTGTTTTAAGGCAAATATTTTTGGCAAGTTTCAGCAAAATTGATGCAGCATACAGTTAGCAGTGAAGTCGCAAAGTCGGAAAAATGACGTTTTGAAAACCTATTCACATTCGATAATTTCGTCACAATTAAAAAACTTTTTGTTTAAATTCTTTACACAAAGTAAAAGCACATATATATACTCTAGTTTATGTACACAAAATTTAGTGCAAATTGCTTGAGTGGTTGTGGAGGAATGGCTGTTGGAACTGTGAAACTGTGCGTAACCTGTAAAGTACACACAGCAATAATGATAAATTCTGAAAAATTTAGACACTTATTTTGAAATCAAAAGGAAAACGAACCTTTATTTTTCATTTTTCTTATTTGTGGCAAAAAATTGTGCGTCAAAACATTACATGTAGTTCACAAGCTGGCCAGTCTGATATCTGGCTTGATTTTTTTGAACTTTCATGTCTCTATTGTGTGATGTCTGGCTCACAAATGGCGATTGGTTAAAAATATTGGCAGATATTGGTAGTCTAGTGCCTGGCAGTATTTATTTGACACCATATGGCATTTCACTAGTTTCTCAGTGAACGTACTATTTCAAAGCAAAAAGTTCTCATTTTGCAGCCTATGAGCAAAATTGCTTTAGCGACACTACCACCTTAAAACAGTGTTTGCAGACAAAAGTAGGATACATGTTTCAAAAAAACATTAAAAATAAGTGGGGGGGAATCGAACCCTTTAACTGTACCACTATTGAACTTGCACTGTGAAGCACTCGACCACGCACGCTGCTTCCCTTTGTGTGATTGATTGATTTAGATATGAAGCATGACACTTCAAGATGACGCGCAGAGAGCTGGGTACAAGATGCTAAGCGAATTTATTTTTCATGTAATCTTATATTAAAATTATATATCTCACGACCTCTAAAATACCATTGTTACTATAATTTCATCGAAAACTGTAAAAGAGCCTTTCTTCAGAAAAAAAACAGTCAGCTCCCATACTGACTTTACGTGTTAATCACATGCGCACAGCAGCATGCAGCAGCTACTTTTACACTGCGCTGAGTTGGTTTCAAAACAATAGTTACTTCTCTAGAAGGAACAAATTACGGGCGTACTTTTTGCACACTGTTAGTGTTTTCCGTTGTCATTTTTGTAGCTTACCTATTATATTTCTACTTTGCTAATTATGTTTTCTTATTAATACATTTGTAATGATTTTAGATTTTTAATTTTTTAACTGTTTTTTTTAATTTTAAAAAATTTTTAATTTAATTTTTTAATTTAAATTAATTATTTAATAATTAATTAGTTTAATTTAATTAATTTAATAATTAATTTATTATTAATTTAATTTTTAAAATTTAATTTTTAAGAAGGAATAACCTCGTACATTGTTGACACCAAGGTAAAGCTGCCAGCTACATAAGTTGTTGCAGGCATAACTTAATTTGGCACTGCTAAAGTTTTCAGTGAAAATATTGCGCTGATAATTTTGGCTATCAAATGGTATATAAGTATGTATATAAAAACTAATAATTCGTTAATAATAAATTAGCAATTATTTTAGTGTTAATTAAGTGGAAAGTTAGCCAGTCATAAATATCAGGATATCAAAAAGCAAACCATCAATTTTAGTGAAATAACTGCAAATATTTTCAGTTAAAGTTATCAGTTACAGTTAAGTTAACTTAACTGTAACTGAACTGATTTATATTTCGCAAAATTAACTAATAACTGAACTGATCTACTCTTCAGCTAATCAGTGTAACTGATTAACTGAACTGATTAAGATTTTAGTAACTGAAAACATCCCTAACAGTAAGGCTAAATGCCTTGTTTGTTATTTTATGTCACAGATATATACATTCATTACAATGCTAAGCTTCAGCAATATAATTACTCGCGCACAATTTTCTTGATTAGACAATTTTTATTAGTTAATTAAGTGTCAGCAGTGGTGGCTCAGTATGTGAGATGTATTGAATTATAATTTGTTTGTTTTTATGGCGATGGTTCGATTCCCGGGTTTCTTAGGCTTTAAGTATTTAGCGTGCCGTACAAGCGGCGTGCAGAAGAACTTGTACAGCTCATTTGTAGCATAGGGTACATCGGCCAGGAGTTATACAACATGCAAGGCTAATGAAAGCCCAAAACTTACTTTGCATGCAAACAGTGGTTGGAAGTTTCAATGCACATGGAACAATTTCCAAAGTCTTCTGATTAAGATTTAGAGCAAAGCAAGAATCTTGAAAACTGTGTAAATTAATAAGTCGAAATAAGTCACTTTCTGGTTGTTCCTATAATAATATCACAGATCACAAACCGACACTTTAAAACCTGAAACTGGATGTAAAACAGTTTAAAACAAGCGCGTAGATTCCGTGCGTAACACACTTTAGTATATAATCGCTGATGCGTTGATAAGCATTAAGATAGGGATAAAAGCTTAATAACTCATTATTTATTCATAGTCTGCTTGCAAAAACATTAAAAAAGGTTTGTAAATAGCTCTAGGGATATTTTGGCAAACTTTCAGCGAAATTGATTGAGAAACTTTTGAGATATAAACTTTTCTGAATTTCTTCAAAGTTTCTCAATCAATTTCGCTGAAAGTTTGCCAAAATATCCCCAAAGGTATTTGCAAACCTTTTTTAATGTTTTTGCAAACAGACTATGAATAAATAATGAGTTATTAACCTTTATCTCTATCCCGTTTTATGATTGGAGCACGTGCACAGGCGTCTGCCAATCAGAGAATAGAAGGTCGCTTCTGATTGGCCAGTCACATGTTGCATAGAATGTCAACATGTAGCCTGAAAACGACCAGCGCATCTGCCTGTGCTAGAACGCAGGCAGGCTAGAGAGTGTCTCACTCTTCTTCTATATAGAGTAAAACGCTATTATGTACTCTTGGTTAAATGTTACAATGTCGTTTCTTTATTTAAAAAATCCATATACATTAGTATTTAGTACATATGTATGTCGAATGTCAGTGCCTACTTTCAACAACATGGAGCATACCTACAGTTTTCAATGAAGTCACAAATTCGCAAACATGACGAAGTACAAAGCAAGCAAGTATGTAAGCATTAAGACACCTCGAAGAATAAAAAGATTTATAAACACCAAGCTTACTTGGTTTAGCACTTGAAGTAAAAATGAAATTGTTGTTATTTCATGAGAATCACGCCATACTAAATGTCCACTAAACCGCCTTCGCAACCCAAGAAAAAAACTGCCATTGATTGACCGGTATAAGCTAAAAATTAATACGCTAATGTTAACTGTCGATAATAATTAAGCAGTCCCCAGAAGGGGGAAGTTTCCATTTCTCAATGAAAATTTCAGCTTCGCGTTTACTATGCATTGTTATGCTTGAAAGCATTAATACCTGCTACAGTTGTTTAATTCATGCAGTTGTCGCACTTTAAGTACTAAATTCCCGTAACTTATGGCAAAGAATGCCATAGCTCTCGTAACTACTTGCGATTTCGACACTCGGATCATTATTTTGACAAAAATACGTACGTATTGGGTCCAAGAAATTGAGTTCCGGGGTCAGCTTATGTAGAAATAGGTATGTAGGTATATATGTAGTTGGATAAGTGCGACACGTGCTATCAGAGAAAAAACTAGGAACATTATGAATGTACATACCCACGTATCTGCTTTGGCAGTCCAGTACAAAAAGATAATGGTTGATACTATCTATGTATAATTCCTGTATGTAGGACATTTCTTAACATTTTTTCACACACTACCAAGAATTTATGCATTTGGTTTTTCACCTTGTTTTCGAAAATGCTAGAAATGTTTCAGGGTTAGGAAACTCTGGTAAAACTCCAAATTCAACTTGGCATCTGGCTGCGGCTTCAATGGCAGAATAGGCCGTTTGATGTGCTGTTTTGAAACAGGACTTATATAGTCCCGCACCGGCGGACTCCCATGTTTGAGGACAAAGTCCTAAACTATTAAAATCACTAACCAGTTGACGGCACCGTTAAATATACATATATTCGGTTCGATTCATATTTGCAACCGTATGTCCGTACAGCCGGCACCATTACAAAATAATCACGCCACAACTGTAGTAATTACTAGCACTCTAGCAGCTTCTGGCGTGATTAATTCGTAATTCAGCCGGCTCAACGGACATCACAGCTGTAAGCATGAATTGACCTTTACAGTAGTAACACAACAAACGCTTCTTCATTCACAAGTTTTTTGTTAGGCGATAATTTCAGTATTTGCGTCAAAAGGCAGAAAGCTGCCTTTTCACATAGGCAAAGCATATCTTGGTCAGGTGGATTACATCTTTATTTTTTTAAATTTATATTGTTTTAATTTCTTTTAAAATGAAGTACAGATTAGTTAGAAATTGGTCAAAACCTGTCTTAGCTGCAATGTACTAATTAACATTTTATTTAGCTTTTATCCGCTCTTAATAGAACTACTCTAATTGTCACAAAATTTTGATTATTTGTTCATGTGGACAATTATTAGATTTGATCACATTCTGAACTATTATTTACCTTCCTCACATCCAGATACTTTGCATTCCTGATTACTTTGAAATATAGGTGATCGAATGTCACAGTCGGAGCAGGCTCTACATTTTTTCCGAATACATTGCCAGCCAACGTTAGCGTCGTTTTGGGCCGCTACAGTCGCGAACGCTACTAAAACATCCAAAAGCAAATAAGGCAATCCAATAAATTTTATTCTGAATAATGGTTCTGCAGTATCTGAATTTCGCGACCAACAATGTGTAATGATTGTGTTTTAAATTCACAGTTATTGGTCGGTATTGCAAGCCACAAATTAAGGTATCGGTATCGACATCAGTGCTAGGGTTAGTTATAAGCACTCAAAGTTGAAAGTTTGTGGAAGTTTTGTATCCCTCAGTTTGTAGAAGTATTAACACGCCATCCTAACATTTGCCATATTTGAAGGCTAGCAAGTAACTGTATTAGTGTAGTGTGTAACTAAAATATTTAGTAATGATAATATGAAGTATGAACATCTCTGGGGAGGAACACTGTCCCTTTTAGAGGCAACTTGTTTTTGTTTGAATAAATGCTGAATGCATTAAAAAAACAGGTAAACTGACCCTGCACAATTAACCACGTTAATAAGATAATGCAAATCCTGGACATTTCTTCTCTTAAACAGTAACGCTATTAAAAAAACAATTAGACGGAACAAAGGATTCTATAAAATGTGTGAAGTGAAAACCTTTGTTTTCAAAAACAATTTTGTAAACATCAATTTTGTATCAGACATGGAAATTGATTTTAATGCTGAGTTGCAGTCCAATAAAACTATAGATTTAATGACAAACTGTCTAACCCAATGCAAAAGATAATCTTCATTCACATCGTTTTCTATATCCAGTTTTGTTCAACGCAAGTTAGTATACAAAAGTCAAAAACTTAGTGCAGAACTTTGTGAATAGTTTTTTTAAATAGTTTTTCGAAAAGTCCGTCAAGTTACAGCAGTATAGTTAAAAGCATTATTAGCTGAATAGGCTACTACAATTTAGACAGCAACCTGACGAGTGAGAGTCACTTTTTACTTGTTCAAGAATCAAGAATAAAAGCTATTGCAATATGTAATGAACTGAAACTACAATATGAATAAGAAACAATCAAATGCATAATTAATTACTATTGTTGTTTTGCTTTATGTTGCAAATTGCAAATCAAATCAAAATAAAACTAGGTAGGCCTAGTTTGATTTTTGAATCAATGTTATCAAAAAATCAATAGAATTTTTAACGGGTCAAGTCAAATATTCAAATCAAGAGGTTGTTGAGAAGCCCACATCAAATTTAATTCAAATCAGGTATCAATTGCACAACTTTAATGTTGGCTGACAACTTCGAAAAGCAAATATTAATATTTAATGGTAAGGAAAAGACGAGAAAATTGAAAAATTTCGATGAAATAAACTTGGAAAAAAATTGTTTGAAATACAAACTTTCAAACAAAATTGTTTGCCCCACCGGGCTCGGTTTTATGAACAATAACAGTCAGATGCATAAAGGCAGTTTCTGGGGACTCAGTTCAGATATTTCTGAACCCTCAGGCAAGGTCTGACTTGAGTATATATGAACATCCCAAAAATCATTTTAGAATTCAATGCAATACGGTTCATATTTATTATGTTCCATCATGTTTGACTGTTTGAATGTTTATTCGGAGAAAATACCAGCATAGGTACAATTCCAATACTGGAATACATTATGCTATTACGCAACACACTTACCCAGATTACACCAGTGACGGTAACATATAGAAAATAAATTAATACATAGAAAATGTTAGTGAATAAGGTTAATTTTGGTTGGACAATAGCATGATCATTTTCAAACATAGAATAATAGAAATAATTTCCAAAAAACGAAATCTAGTTTATTAGCCGTAATTTGTCGTATCGTATTTAGTTTTTCTAATCTTTTATGACATGCAAATACACAAAACTTGCAAATTTTATTTAACAATTCGAAATCTTCGGTTTTCAATAAATCGATAAATATTTGTTTGGGATTTTTCGAAGTATCCAACAAAAAATTCCGCTCAAGGGCAAAAAATGGACAAGTTATTAAAAAGTGAACTTCATTTTCAACTTCCTTTTCATTACATAACTTACAAAAACGTTCATGTCTTGGTACCCTGTAAGTCTCACGCCTATCCCGCCTTCCTCTTTCAATTTCGAAAGCATGAGATCGTAGTCTCAATTTGGTTAAAGCTACTCTATTACTTGTCCGCGTGATAAGGCTCAAGTATGGTTCCAACCCAAAAGATGCTTTGACTTTCACATACAGATCAAGGCTGGGAAGACTAACCATTTCTCTATTCCACTCATTCAGAAAAATAACTTCTGTGTAAAATTTTAGCACAGATTCACGCAACAAGTTTGGTTTGCGTTGATGTTGCGTTTTGATTAATAAATAACATTCTAATTGTTTTTTTCTTGGTTTTTCTGTGTTTTTAGGTCAGGTAGCGTAGTTTTTAGCGTAGATTTAGGTCTTACGTATTTTCCAGGCTTAGTGAGCGACGTAGGCCCTATTTTCTAGTCAGGTGAGTCACACTTCGGTCTCGGACCTAGGCAATCTACCTGAAGCCACAAGGCGACACGCAGCAATTAAAACTTCTACTTTTTGTGTTTCCCATAATTGTTCCATGTTGCAAATTTTTAAAATAGCAATCAAAGCATGTAACCAATTTGTGAATCTAGGCTTTTGGAAGTATAAACAATATAGCATATAATAAGCTTGTTTTCGCAAAGACTTTTCTGGGGATTCGAGGATTTTTACCCAGTAGGCAAGTAGTTTAAAAGCGCTAATATTCGTTTAATTAGAATCGAAAAACGTCCAGTTTTTCCATATACTGCAACAGTTGGAGTAGTGCTTTTTACATGAAGAATGTTTTCAAGTAATTAATGTGTATTTTTTTCAGTAATGTCTAAGGAATTGTGCAGAATACGAAAATTCGCACTATTCCACGTAACATAGCCACAGACTTCAGATCCATAATGTAAAACCGACATAACTAAGTTGTCAAAAAGCTGTAATTTCGTATCAATTTTCAACAAAGAATATTTTTGTATAAGAAATAACAAAAACTTTACGCCATTCACACTGCCTGCTGCATTGTGCGCATTCATTTCACACGACGCAGCCGGCAGTGTGAATATTCTAATTATGGAATGCGGCTGCTCATTTGCCAGCTCATGCGCTCAAAGTCATAAGCAATAAGTTAGTATGTTAATAATTTCATATGTTAATAAGTTATAGCCCTATGAATCTGCGTTGCACAGAAAACCTATTGTAATGGGCTGAATTCTCATACATATTAGGTACACTCGGCAGTGCTTAATAGGCATAATCCAGCATGACGTTTCATATGTGTTTGAATGTGCTTGTGTTTGTCGTTTGAAACTTTTTGCAAAAACTTTTTTCAGCGTCGTTTTCGGCCAACAGTTTTTAAAGGAAAGTTATTCCAAATGAATAAGCTTTTATATGATGTTAATACCACCTACTTTTGAATACTTTTTTGCCTATTTTAAGGCTCTTTTCAATTCGACGCCTCAGGGTGAAAAGGTGCAATCATGGACGTACATCTGAATTAGATAGGATATAACAGGTGGTATATACTATAACCCAAACAAAGATTATTATAGTCTTTATTTCAGAGTGAAACAAAACATACGCATTATATAAAAGTTGATTCTGAATAGCGTGTTGTAGTAACTCTATAGCAGATTGAATTATATACTAATCGTTGTTGTAGTAGTAGATGTAATCCGCTACAGGGCTCCCCACTAGCGAGTGACTAGGGAGCGATCAAGCAGCAAACCGAACATGCTTTGTAGCAGAACGAGTTAGAGGCCGTTGTGATTGAAGATTCGAATTCTGTGACGCAAATTCCAGAAATGCTGGTTTAAGCCGGTCAATGCTAACTGTCTTGACGGTTCCGCGCACATTGATTTGGGACGTCTTAGATTGTTTCTTGACAACGGCAAATGGGCCTTCGTACGGATTTTGAAGCGGTCGACGATGGGAGTCGGTACGCAGAAATACGTGGGTTGCATCAAGCAAGTTAGGATTGACGTAAACCGGTCCAGAAGCAGATCGTGGGGAAGGTGACGTAACACGTTGCATCCGCTCTTTTAGCGCAGCTGCAAATTGTTGTAGATGCGACTCTTCTTTAGCTTCAGGAACACGGTCAAAGAGCCTTTGTTTTGATTCTAAAAAATTGTAAACAATAATTTGACACCATTTAGACACGATTAGAACGCAAAAATCAAGGGCTTCGGAAAAAAAATTGTAAAACGTCCCTCACTGAGGGTTCAGATTTCGGGGGGTCATATCTCAGAAAATCCAAAAAATGAAATAGGGGTTCTTGAAGCAAAAATGCTTCCCCCAAGGTGCTCTACTCAAAAAATAGGTCCATTATTTTTCCCCCCCAACTGCATTTAATCCTAATTTTTTTGTAACGCTTTTGTCATTTTTTTGTAATAGTTTTGTAATTTTCTGTAATTTTTTGTAATTTTGTTGTAACTTTTTTATAATCTCCTTGTTTTGCTTAGAATTTGGCAAAAACGCGTTTCTAGGCATGAGAATGGCGTCTTGACTTTGTAATAACTGCATTTTAGCTTTTTCCTGTTTTTTGAAATATTTTATTTTTAGCGTTTTGTATTTTTTCGTAATTTTTCTTTCGTTAATTTCGGTATCATTTAAGGGGTTAGTGTCGCGAAAGCAGTCGATTTTGCGCGACTATAAAACTTTTTCAATGAAAGATAAGTCATTGTTCTTTATATATTCTAAAAACATGTTTTAAGGCAAATATTTTTGCCAAGTTTCAGAAAAATTGATCCAGCATACAGTTAGCAGTGAAGTCGCAAAGTCGGAAAAATGACGTTTTGAAAACCTATGCACATTCAATAATTTCGTCACAATTAAAAACTTTTTGTTTAGATTCTTTACACAAAGTAAAAGCACACATGCTCTAATTTATGCACACAAAATTTAGTGCAAATTGCTTGAGTGGTTGTGGAGTAATGCCTGTTTGAACTGTGAAACTGTGCGTAACCTGTAAAGTACTCACAGCAATAATGATAAATTGTAAAAAATTTAGACACTTATTTTGAAATCAAAAGAAAAACGAACCTTCATTTTTTAATTTTCTTATTTGTGGCAAAAAATTGTGCGTCAAAACATTACATGTATATACTTCACAAGCTGTCCAATCTGATATCT
>JASANF010018306.1:0-10122 GCA_030248245.1 Trissonchulus sp. WLG1_4
ACACCTTTGGGACACCTTTGTGCCAGTATTGGAACATTTTGTAACTTTGTTCCAATATAGGCACAAATCACACTTTACATGCCTATATGGGAACAATATGTTTAGTGGGCCTAATTGTGTGATATAATGACTTAAAACACCCGTAGAACACCTTTGGGACACCTTTGTGCCAGTATTGGAACATTTTGTAACATTGTTCCAATATAGGCACAAATCACACTTTACATGCCTATATGGAAACAATATGTTTAGTGGGCCTAATTGTGTGATATAATGACTTAAAACTCCCGTAGAACACCTTTGGGACACCTTTGTGCCAGTATTGGAACATTTTGTAACATTGTTCCAATATAGGCACAAATCACACTTTACATGCCTATATGGGAACAATATGTTTAGTGGGCCTAATTGTGTGATATAATGACTTAAAACACCCGTAGAACACCTTTGGGACACCTTTGTGCCAGTATTGGAACATTTTGTAACATTGTTCCAATATAGGCACAAATCACACTTTACATGCCTATATGGGAACAAGATGTTTAGTGGGCCTAATTGTGTGATATAATGACTTAAAACACCCGTAGAACACCTTTGGGACACCTTTGTGCCAGTATTGGAACATTTTGTAACATTGTTCCAATATAGGCACAAATCACACTTTACATGCCTATATGGGAACAATATGTTTAGTGGGCCTAATTGTGTGATATAATGACTTAAAACACCCGTAGAACACCTTTGGGACACCTTTGTGCCAGTATTGAAACATTTTGTAACATTGTTCCAATATAGGCACAAATCACACTTTACATGCCTATATGGAAACAATATGTTTAGTGGGCCTAATTGTGTGATATAATGACTTAAAACTCCCGTAGAACACCTTTGGGACACCTTTGTGCCAGTATTGAAACATTTTGTAACATTGTTCCAATATAGGCACAAATTACACTTTACATGCCTATATGGGAACAAGATGTTTAGTGGGCCTAATTGTGTGATATAATGACTTAAAACACCCGTAGAACACCTTTGGGACACCTTTGTGCCAGTATTGGAACATTTTGTAACTTTGTTCCAATATAGGCACAAATCACACTTTACATGCCTATATGGGAACAAGATGTTTAGTGGGCCTAATTGTGTGATATAATGACTTAAAACACCCGTAGAACACCTTTGGGACACCTTTGTGCCAGTATTGGAACATTTTGTAACTTTGTTCCAATATAGGCACAAATCACACTTTACATGCCTATATGGGAACAAGATGTTTAGTGGGCCTAATTGTGTGATATAATGACTTAAAACACCCGTAGAACACCTTTGGGACACCTTTGTGCCAGTATTGAAACATTTTGTAACATTGTTCCAATATAGGCACAAATCACACTTTACATGCCTATATGGGAACAATATGTTTAGTGGGCCTAATTGTGTGATATAATGACTTAAAACACCCGTAGAACACCTTTGGGACACCTTTGTGCCAGTATTGAAACATTTTGTAACATTGTTCCAATATAGGCACAAATCACACTTTACATGCCTATATGGAAACAATATGTTTAGTGGGCCTAATTGTGTGATATAATGACTTAAAACACCCGTAGAACACCTTTGGGACACCTTTGTGCCAGTATTGGAACATTTTGTAACATTGTTGCAATATAGGCACAAATTACACTTTACATGCCTATATTGGAACCAGATGTTTAGTGGGCCTAATTGTGTGATATAATGACTTAAAACACCCGTAGAACACCTTTGGGACACCTTTGTGCCAGTATTGGAACATTTTGTAACTTTGTTCCAATATAGGCACAAATCACACTTTACATGCCTATATGGGAACAAGATGTTTAGTGGGCCTAATTGTGTGATATAATGACTTAAAACTCCCGTAGAACACCTTTGGGACACCTTTGTGCCAGTATTGAAACATTTTGTAACATTGTTCCAATATAGGCACAAATCACACTTTACATGCCTATATGGGAACAAGATGTTTAGTGGGCCTAATTGTGTGATATAATGACTTAAAACACCCGTAGAACACCTTTGGGACACCTTTGTGCCAGTATTGGAACATTTTGTAACTTTGTTCCAATATAGGCACAAATCACACTTTACATGCCTATATGGGAACAAGATGTTTAGTGGGCCTAATTGTGTGATATAATGACTTAAAACACCCGTAGAACACCTTTGGGACACCTTTGTGCCAGTATTGGAACATTTTGTAACATTGTTCCAATATAGGCACAAATCACACTTTACATGCCTATATGGAAACAAGATGTTTAGTGGGCCTAATTGTGTGATATAATGACTTAAAACACCCGTAGAACACCTTTGGGACACCTTTGTGCCAGTATTGAAACATTTTGTAACATTGTTCCAATATAGGCACAAATCACACTTTACATGCCTATATGGGAACAATATGTTTAGTGGGCCTAATTGTGTGATATAATGACTTAAAACACCCGTAGAACACCTTTGGGACACCTTTGTGCCAGTATTGGAACATTTTGTAACATTGTTCCAATATAGGCACAAATCACACTTTACATGCCTATATGGAAACAATATGTTTAGTGGGCCTAATTGTGTGATATAATGACTTAAAACTCCCGTAGAACACCTTTGGGACACCTTTGTGCCAGTATTGAAACATTTTGTAACATTGTTCCAATATAGGCACAAATCACACTTTACATGCCTATATGGGAACAAGATGTTTAGTGGGCCTAATTGTGTGATATAATGACTTAAAACACCCGTAGAACACCTTTGGGACACCTTTGTGCCAGTATTGGAACATTTTGTAACTTTGTTCCAATATAGGCACAAATCACACTTTACATGCCTATATGGGAACAAGATGTTTAGTGGGCCTAATTGTGTGATATAATGACTTAAAACACCCGTAGAACACCTTTGGGACACCTTTGTGCCAGTATTGGAACATTTTGTAACATTGTTCCAATATAGGCACAAATCACACTTTACATGCCTATATGGAAACAATATGTTTAGTGGGCCTAATTGTGTGATATAATGACTTAAAACTCCCGTAGAACACCTTTGGGACACCTTTGTGCCAGTATTGAAACATTTTGTAACATTGTTCCAATATAGGCACAAATTACACTTTACATGCCTATATGGGAACAATATGTTTAGTGGGCCTAATTGTGTGATATAATGACTTAAAACACCCGTAGAACACCTTTGGGACACCTTTGTGCCAGTATTGGAACATTTTGTAACATTGTTCCAATATAGGCACAAATCACACTTTACATGCCTATATTGGAACAAGATGTTTAGTGGGCCTAATTGTGTGATATAATGACTTAAAACACCCGTAGAACACCTTTGGGACACCTTTGTGCCAGTATTGGAACATTTTGTAACTTTGTTCCAATATAGGCACAAATCACACTTTACATGCCTATATGGGAACAAGATGTTTAGTGGGCCTAATTGTGTGATATAATGACTTAAAACTCCCGTAGAACACCTTTGGGACACCTTTGTGCCAGTATTGAAACATTTTGTAACATTGTTCCAATATAGGCACAAATTACACTTTACACGCCTATATGGGAACAATATGTTTAGTGGGCCTAATTGGGTGATATAATGACTTAAAACACCCGTAGAACACCTTTGGGACACCTTTGTGCCAGTATTGAAACATTTTGTAACATTGTTCCAATATAGGCACAAATCACACTTTACATGCCTATATGGAAACAATATGTTTAGTGGGCCTAATTGTGTGATATAATGACTTAAAACACCCGTAGAACACCTTTGGGACACCTTTGTGCCAGTATTGGAACATTTTGTAACATTGTTCCAATATAGGCACAAATTACACTTTACATGCCTATATTGGAACCAGATGTTTAGTGGGCCTAATTGTGTGATATAATGACTTAAAACACCCGTAGAACACCTTTGGGACACCTTTGTGCCAGTATTGGAACATTTTGTAACTTTGTTCCAATATAGGCACAAATCACACTTTACATGCCTATATGGGAACAAGATGTTTAGTGGGCCTAATTGTGTGATATAATGACTTAAAACACCCGTAGAACACCTTTGGGACACCTTTGTGCCAGTATTGGAACATTTTGTAACATTGTTCCAATATAGGCACAAATCACACTTTACATGCCTATATGGAAACAATATGTTTAGTGGGCCTAATTGTGTGATATAATGACTTAAAACTCCCGTAGAACACCTTTGGGACACCTTTGTGCCAGTATTGAAACATTTTGTAACATTGTTCCAATATAGGCACAAATCACACTTTACATGCCTATATGGGAACAAGATGTTTAGTGGGCCTAATTGGGTGATATAATGACTTAAAACACCCGTAGAACACCTTTGGGACACCTTTGTGCCAGTATTGGAACATTTTGTAACATTGTTCCAATATAGGCACAAATCACACTTTACATGCCTATATGGAAACAATATGTTTAGTGGGCCTAATTGTGTGATATAATGACTTAAAACTCCCGTAGAACACCTTTGGGACACCTTTGTGCCAGTATTGAAACATTTTGTAACATTGTTCCAATATAGGCACAAATCACACTTTACATGCCTATATGGAAACAATATGTTTAGTGGGCCTAATTGTGTGATATAATGACTTAAAACACCCGTAGAACACCTTTGGGACACCTTTGTGCCAGTATTGAAACATTTTGTAACATTGTTCCAATATAGGCACAAATTACACTTTACATGCCTATATGGGAACAAGATGTTTAGTGGGCCTAATTGGGTGATATAATGACTTAAAACACCCGTAGAACACCTTTGGGACACCTTTGTGCCAGTATTGGAACATTTTGTAACTTTGTTCCAATATAGGCACAAATCACACTTTACATGCCTATATGGGAACAATATGTTTAGTGGGCCTAATTGTGTGATATAATGACTTAAAACTCCCGTAGAACACCTTTGGGACACCTTTGTGCCAGTATTGAAACATTTTGTAACATTGTTCCAATATAGGCACAAATTACACTTTACATGCCTATATGGGAACAAGATGTTTAGTGGGCCTAATTGGGTGATATAATGACTTAAAACACCCGTAGAACACCTTTGGGACACCTATGTGCCAGTGTTGGAACATTTTGTAACTTTGTTCCAATATAGGCACAAATCACACTTTACATGCCTATATGGGAACAAGATGTTTAGTGGGCCTAATTGGGTGATATAATGACTTAAAACACCCGTAGAACACCTTTGGGACACCTTTGTGCCAGTATTGGAACATTTTGTAACATTGTTCCAATATAGGCACAAATCACACTTTACATGCCTATATGGAAACAATATGTTTAGTGGGCCTAATTGTGTGATATAATGACTTAAAACTCCCGTAGAACACCTTTGGGACACCTTTGTGCCAGTATTGAAACATTTTGTAACATTGTTCCAATATAGGCACAAATCACACTTTACATGCCTATATGGGAACAATATGTTTAGTGGGCCTAATTGTGTGATATAATGACTTAAAACACCCGTAGAACACCTTTGGGACACCTTTGTGCCAGTATTGGAACATTTTGTAACTTTGTTCCAATATAGGCACAAATCACACTTTACATGCCTATATGGGAACAATATGTTTAGTGGGCCTAATTGTGTGATATAATGACTTAAAACACCCGTAGAACACCTTTGGGACACCTTTGTGCCAGTATTGGAACATTTTGTAACATTGTTCCAATATAGGCACAAATCACACTTTACATGCCTATATGGGAACAATATGTTTAGTGGGCCTAATTGTGTGATATAATGACTTAAAACTCCCGTAGAACACCTTTGGGACACCTTTGTGCCAGTATTGGAACATTTTGTAACATTGTTCCAATATAGGCACAAATCACACTTTACATGCCTATATGGGAACAAGATGTTTAGTGGGCCTAATTGTGTGATATAATGACTTAAAACACCCGTAGAACACCTTTGGGACACCTTTGTGCCAGTATTGGAACATTTTGTAACTTTGTTCCAATATAGGCACAAATCACACTTTACATGCCTATATAAAACAAGCACAAACTACTAATAATGGACCTAGCATACCTTTACTTGATCCAAACTCCGGCACCAAACAAACCTAGCACACCTTTATTTGATCCAAATTCCGGTGCTAGATCCAAAAAACGAGCACTGGTCGCGTTAACAGGCATTTTTAATAAAATAAAGGGGCTGATAGAAGGGAAAAGGGGTTGGGACAGCATCGCGACCAGGCCGTAGTGTTAACTGCAAATCGTAATAATGATGCAGTTTTCACTTAGTGGCCAAAATCCGGCAAATTAGAACAATAGAAGTGGCCACCTGAAAGGTCACAAGTGGAAACTTGAAACAATAGACTTGGGCCAATTGGAAAATTAAAACAATAGAATTGTCAAAAAAAGTTCAATAACAACAGGTGCTATTTCACAAACCCCACCTATAGAAGCCCCCATCAAAATTTCTCGAGCTATACAAACCCTGCAGATGCCTTTTATAGCTCATTTTAAAGTGCTTTAAATGCTCTTTAAAATGAGCTATAAAAGGTCTCTGTAGTGCTACTTTGGGCTGTGTTATTGACAATTCCTACTCTAAAAATGAGGTTTTACCTGAAAAAGAAGAAAACCCAGGCAAAAAAATAAAAAAATCAAGCACAAACTACTAATAATACCTAGCATACCTTTAGTTGATCCAAATTCCGGCACCAAACAAACCTAGCATACCTTTATTTGATCCAAATTCCGGTGCTAGATCCAAAAAAACGAGCACTGGTCGCGTTAAACAGGCATTTTTAATAAAAATAAAGGGGCTGATAAAAGGGAAAAGGGGTTGGGACAGCATCGCGACCAGGCCGTAGTGTTAACTGCAAATCGTAATAATGATGCAGTTTTCACTTAGTGGCCAAAATCCGGCAAATTAGAACAATAGAAGTGGCCACCTGAAAGGTCACAAGTGGAAACTTGAAACAATAGACTTGGGCCAATTGGAAAATTAAAACAATAGAATTGTCAAAAAAAGTTCAATAACAACAGGTGCTATTTCACAAACCCCACCTATAGAAGCCCCCATCAAAATTTCTCGAGCTATACAAACCCTGCAGATGCCTTTTATAGCTCATTTTAAAGTGCTTTAAATGCTCTTTAAAATGAGCTATAAAAGGTCTCTGTAGTGCTACTTTGGGCTGTGTTATTGACAATTCCTACTCTAAAAATGAGGTTTTACCTGAAAAAGAAGAAAACCCAGGCAAAAAATAAAAAAATCAAGCACAAACTACTAATAATACCTAGCATACCTTTAGTTGATCCAAATTCCGGCACCAAACAAACCTAGCATACCTTTATTTGATCCAAATTCCGGTGCTTGATCCAAAAAAACGAGCACTGGTCGCGTTAAACAGGCATTTTTAATAAAAATAAAGGGGCTGATAGAAGGGAAAAGGGGTTGGGACAGCATCGCGACCATGCCGTAGTGTTAACTGCAAATCGTAATAATGATGCAGTTTTCACTTAGTGGCCAAAATCCGGCAAATTAGAACAATAGAAGTGGCCACCTGAAAGGTCACAAGTGGAAACTTGAAACAATAGACTTGGGCCAATTGGAAAATTAAAACAATAGAATTGTCAAAAAAAGTTCAATAACAACAAGTGCTATTTCACAAACCCCACCTATAGAAGCCCCCATCAAAATTTCTCGAGCTATACAAACCCTGCAGATGCCTTTTATAGCTCATTTTAAAGTGCTTTAAATGCTCTTTAAAATGAGCTATAAAAGGTCTCTGTAGTGCTACTTTGGGCTGTGTTATTGACAATTCCTACTCTAAAAATGAGGTTTTACCTGAAAAAGAAGAAAACCCAGGCAAAAAAATAAAAAAATCAAGCACAAACTACTAATAATACCTAGCATATCTTTAGTTGATCCAAATTCCGGCACCAAACAAACCTAGCATACCTTTATTTGATCCAAATTCCGGTGCTTGATCCAAAAAAACGAGCACTGGTCGCGTTAAACAGGCATTTTTAATAAAAATAAAGGGGCTGATAGAAGGGAAAATAGAAAAACAATAGAATTGTCAAAACAAGTTCAATAACAACAGGTGCTATTTCACAGACCCCACCTATAGAAGCCCCCATCAAAATTTCTCGAGCTATACAAACCCTATAGATGCCTTTTATAGCTCATTTTAAAGTGCTTTAAATGCTCTTTAAGATGAGCTATAAAAGGTTTCTGTAGTGCTACTATGGGCTGTGTTATTGAAAATTCCTACTCTAAAAATGAGGTTTTACCTGAAAAATAAGAAAACCTAGGCAAAAAAATAAAAAAATCAAGCACCAAACTACTAATAATACCTAGCATACCTTTAGTTGATCCTCCGGTGTTTGATCCAAAAGAACGAGCACTGGTCGCGTTAAACAGGCATTTTTAATAAAAATAAAGGGGCTGATAGAAGGGAAAAGGGGTTGGGACAGCATCGCGACCAGGCCGTAGTGTTAACTGCAAATCGTAATAATGATGCAGTTTTCACTTAGTGGCCAAAATCCGGCAAATTAGAACAATAGAAGTGGCCACCTGAAAGGTCACAAGTGGAAACTTGAAACAATAGACTTGGGCCAATTGGAAAATTAAAACAATAGAATTGTCAAAAAAAGTTCAATAACAACAGGTGCTATTTCACAAACCCCACCTATGGAAGCCCCCATCAAAATTTCTCGAGCTATACAAACCCTGCAGATACCTTTTATAGCTCATTTTAAAGTGCTTTAAATGCTCTTTAAAATGAGCTATAAAAGGTCTCTGTAGTGCTACTTTGGGCTGTGTTATTGACAATTCCTACTCTAAAAATGAGGTTTTACCTGAAAAAGAGGAAAACCCAGGCAAAAAAATAAAAAAATCAAGCACAAACTACTAATAATACCTAGCATACCTTTAGTTGATCCAAATTCCGGCACCAAACAAACCTAGCATACCTTTATTTGATCCAAATTCCGGTGCTAGATCCAAAAAAACGAGCACTGGTCGCGTTAAACAGGCATTTTTAATAAAAATAAAGGGGCTGATAGAAGGGAAAAGGGGTTGGGACAGCATCGCGACCAGGCCGTAGTGTTAACTGCAAATCGTAATAATGATGCAGTTTTCACTTAGTGGCCAAAATCCGGCAAATTAGAACAATAGAAGTGGCCACCTGAAAGGTCACAAGTGGAAACTTGAAACAATAGACTTGGGCCAATTGGAAAATTAAAACAATAGAATTGTCAAAAAAAGTTCAATAACAACAGGTGCTATTTCACAAACCCCACCTATAGAAGCCCCCATCAAAATTTCTCGAGCTATACAAACCCTGCAGATGCCTTTTATAGCTCATTTTAAAGTGCTTTAAATGCTCTTTAAAATGAGCTATAAAAGGTCTCTGTAGTGCTACTTTGGGCTGTGTTATTGACAATTCCTACTCTAAAAATGAGGTTTTACCTGAAAAAGAAGAAAACCCAGGCAAAAAAATAAAAAAATCAAGCACAAACTACTAATAATACCTAGCATACCTTTAGTTGATCCAAATTCCGGCACCAAACAAACCTAGCATACCTTTATTTGATCCAAATTCCGGTGCTAGATCCAAAAAAACGAGCACTGGTCGCGTTAAACAGGCATTTTTAATAAAAATAAAGGGGCTGATAGAAGGGAAAAGGGGTTGGGACAGCATCGCGACCAGGCCGTAGTGTTAACTGCAAATCGTAATAATGATGCAGTTTTCACTTAGTGGCCAAAATCCGGCAAATTAGAACAATAGAAGTGGCCACCTGAAAGGTCACAAGTGGAAACTTGAAACAATAGACTTGGGCCAATTGGAAAATTAAAACAATAGAATTGTCAAAAAAAGTTCAATAACAACAGGTGCTATTTCACAAACCCCACCTATAGAAGCCCCCATCAAAATTTCTCGAGCTATACAAACCCTGCAGATGCCTTTTATAGCTCATTTTAAAGTGCTTTAAATGCTCTTTAAAATGAGCTATAAAAGGTCTCTGTAGTGCTACTTTGGGCTGT
>JASANF010018307.1:0-20554 GCA_030248245.1 Trissonchulus sp. WLG1_4
AAACAGGAGGTGGGGGGTTGTTGGTTGGGAATAAGGAAGTAGCCCTCTGCACTACTGGAATTATTGGAATTGTACACAAGGTTCCCCCTTCGGTTTTAATGTCCCAGCTGGTCCTAATTGTCCAAATTAGGGCTAAAAATCAAGAACAATTAGTAATTTATTTGCTTAGAAATGGCAATTTTTGTAAATTTACAGTCGATAATGTCATAAATTTTTGTACAATTTCCAGATTTACTGGCTTCTGGAGGCTGGACTGGACCCTTGCCGGCCCGACGCATATATCACTTTTGGTTTTTTAGAGCTCCAATTTTAGTTTAGATACCGCTCTGGTGAACAAATCTAATTGTTTTTGAACGAAATATGCTAATATACATGTGTTGTTTATGCGTTGAAATTGCGCTTAAATGCATTTTAACACAACATTTTTTCCTACGCCACTGTTTCTGTCTTTGAAAACTGTCTCTTAACTACCAAAAGAGTGCTCACCATTCCAGTTTTTATCGAAACGTTCACCAATTCAGTTTCAAGCAAATTTGCGATAACTTTGCGACGCACATATGTAGCTCGAGCCCTGCCAACAAGCCAGAAGGTGTCAGATTCCGGCTGCCTGGGGAGAGAAAGGCTGGGCATTGCAGGATTAATCCAACAAAAACAGCTGAGCAAAAAGAATGAATTTTTTTAATTTAAGATTGTGATAAAGTGGTTTGTGACCTTCCAGAATTCTCGGCCGGTCAAATCCGGCCGGCCAGCCGGCTAAAATCCGTTTCCGGCCGGTCAAAGCCGGCCGGCTGGCCACATTCGAGCGATTGACCAAATTAGGCCGGCAAAACACTCTGGTAGGCCTATTTAAGCTGAAATAAATGACACTTTGGATTTTTCTAAAAATTCTGCCCGGCCGGCCGGTGCCGGCCGGCTTTTACCGGGCCGGTCGAACTTCTTCGCCGGCGGAGCCGGCCGACGGCTTACGCGGCCGGTCACCAACACATAAATATAAACAACACGTGAACAACACCATTTGAACATAAACCAGAGGTCCATTTTAGTCCATGACCCCGCTGAATCTTCCCATGGCCGCTCAAAGAATCCCTTTTAGGGGTCCGACCCCAAACGCTAAAAAGGTCAAATTTGAAACTGAGATTTGGATAAATTTATTTAGGCTGGCTTAGTTTGAACTTGGGAGTTTGAGTAGTTATTCATAGTGATTGCGACCGGCCGGAATTTTTGGTTGGCCAGTCTTTTCAAGCCAGCGTTTCCGAAAATACTCATAAACGAATCAGGATTCATTAGTAAGACTGATGCAACATAGTAAATGCGGTATAACTTTGCGTCTACACATTATTTATGTTAAAAATTTTTATGACAGGTTGCCAATGTGTTGCATTACATGTGGTTAAAATCTTATAAAAGTCGCGTTATCTAATGAAAAATATAGCCAACGTTAAGTTTTTCATTAGTTGCATTTATTGATGCATTTTTTCAAGTTACTATTATTTACTAATTTATGGAACTAATGAATGACGTTGACCTAACTAGACTTTTAACTTCATTAAGCAAACGTCACAAAATTTAAACCACATTTTGCGGACCATATTGGCGGTGTGTCGTGAAAGTTTCAATCAGAAGCGATACGTAAATGGAAACGCAAAACGCAAATTTTCTAGTTAACGTCAGTGTTACTAATGAATTGTAACTGATCTTTTATGAAACGGGGCCCAGGCCGAAAGGCCGGCCGAACCTTTTTGTCGGCCGGCGGCTTACGCAGCCGGTCATAAACACTAGTTATTCAATTTGGGCCCGCCCACACGAATACGAGATTCATTTTGGACTTCCTCTGGACCCTCCATAGAGTGCCTACAGTATAGGCTCTTCTGCCTACAACAGAAAAACCTCTGAATATGATAGAGAGTCCTTTGCCTAGGGTCCTACACCTAGGTCGGTATTCGGCAACCCGTTGATTGGTTAGAAATGTTAATGACATTTGGTGCGAAGAGACAAATGTCAAAAAATAAAATATCATTCTTAATAGGTTTGTAATATAATAATATCAATACCATAAGTGCTACATTTCGATATGTAATTCATGATTGTACACTAAAACACATTTGTACAATGTGACGACTTAAAATACATCTGTTCTAGTAGTGCTGATCGGTATCGTAAAGTTTTATAACAAGTTCACTATATGAGGGAACAAACCAAGTATTAAAATACTATTAAAATACTATTAATATTAATATTAAAAGTCCGAGAAAATTCCTATTTTTATTAATATTGAATTAAAAATATTTCGGGAACTTTATTTATATTAATATTAAATTAAAAGTAATTCAGGAATCATATTTATATTAATATTAAATTAAAAATAAATTGAAAAAAATATTTATATTAATATTGAATTAAAAATATTTCAGGGTCCCTATTAACATCAATAGTTTGTTAAAAATGAAATCCCAATATTAAAATAACGGTAATGATTACTCATGTCACTGAAATATGCCATTTCTTGGCTTTAAGGTGGTGCTAACGAAAGTGCAGTGCTTTTCAACAAGCTAGTATTCAATAATTAATTAGTTTCAGAACACATTCTTTATACCGTTTGAAAGCGCTAGTTTTTTACTACCTTTATGAGAACTTTCGTTTTACAACTCTATTGCTGATTTATGTGGCACGTGTTAAAGTGGACCACTTTGGCTTTTTGAGCACTTTCAAATCTGGTTACTTTGTGAAGAGTTTAAACGACAACAGCTAGCAAAAATTGGCACAAATGCTCGAAAACAAATTATCTAGAGCCAAACTGCACAATTTTTTTTATTTGTTTAATTTTAATGGAATTATAGGTTATCAAAGCAAAAAGTGTTTATTCACACGCAACTTTTAGGTTCAATATCTACGCAAAAATATAAGTAATTACAAAAATTTTCATTTTGGGTATGAGCTTTGAAAAGTGGCCAGAAGTGTTAAATTTCCATTCTCCTATTGTGTAGCTTGGCTTATTGGCTTGGCTTGATCCAAGAAAAATTTTCACATGCTCCCGTTAACTTCATTCGTCATTATATGTATATGAATTAATTCCTTGCTGACTTCATTCTAAAAAAATGTCGTCTGAATAAAATTATTTTTTTCAAAAATTGAAAAAAACTGCAGATTCGTTAGTATCAGCTTAGCGCTCCGAATAACTGACTTTGGGCTGTAAAACTCTCCAGTCACGTTTTTAGGACTTTGCTCTTGAAAAAAGGTTGTTCAGCAGTGAATTATGTAGCTTTCGTTTGATATATATAACTTGTAGTTTTGTTGAACTTATTTTTTTACCTCAACTTTAGTATGGCAACATATTCAAATCGATTTTCCCAAAAATTGTATTTGGCTTTTGTCACTTTTGATAGCTGTTTTTTACAGCGAATAAGTGACTGCAACTTTCTAAAAAGTTGTTTGTGTAGGCACTAGGCAAACCATTTTAAAAAAATTTTCAAATTACGTTGAGCAACATAATACACTAAAATGCAACAAGAAAAAATACACTATTTTTTAAGCTAATTTTTCGTTAACTACTTTTTGGCTTCTTTGACTTTTTTATTTGTATTAAAAAATACGCTCCATTTTTCGATACTGTCGTTTGTGTGGGCAAACCTCAGGTTATTATGATCGGCAATAGCCTTTTTTGTTTCCTGATAGCTTTCCTCCACGTTGTTTTTATTGTGAAATTTGACCTGAAGTTAGAAAATATGTAGATGCAGGTGTACCTTCCTCAAAAAAGGTGATTTTTATTTTTGTTAAAATTTTTGCAGCGTTTTCAAATCGACCAATCTTAGAAAAGCTAGTTTATTTTGAGCCAAAACAGTTATATTAAAATTGTGAGAAACGATACACCTCGGCACTATGATTACAAACAGTAATACATAATCGTAAAATTGGAACAAAGTTTAGTTCAGTTATGCCGTTTAGAAAATAATGCGCATATGGCAAAAATAGAAAAATTTGGCAGCAGGAACGAGGTACTTACTCAAAAACAGAGCTTTGTAGCAGGCTTTAATATTTTTAAAGGAACGTTATCCTAGCTAGAACTTTGGGCGACTTATAAGATAATAAAGTCATGGAAGTTATTCAGAGCGCCACCTTAAATTGATGTAGTAAATTATGAATAAGCTTTGCTGAGTTATTAAGCCGAGAAAATAGCAATTCAAAAATGAATAACCTAAAAAGCTGATAAATCTTCGAAAATGTCAAATTTTTGATTTATTTTTACGCGGCCCCCTCAGGGGCCGCGTATATACTATATTCAGATTCTCCTTTTTACGCGGCCCCCTCAGGGGAGGCGTATATACTATATTCAGAATCTGTTTCTCCTATGTAATTCTGGGTAGGTCGAATTTCTAGTGTTAATTAACACTAGAAAGGCAGGTACCTCCTGATTTCTCACTGCATAATCTGTGTCTTTCAATCAAACATGACGCAGGCACTTTCAAAATTGTATTGCAATAAAAGATACCTAGCTGGAGATCAATCCACTGCAGTTTCGATTCAGAAACGGACGGTCAGTTCAACCGGTTGAACTAACTGCCCGCTGACATCACGAGCTTTAAAACAGATTACATTAGGAACGTTGCACAGAATCACATACATTATACGTACAATTTTTACACCGATAGAAATTTCATGGTAATTTTTATCTGATTTGCGGTTCCATCACATATCCATCCACAATCCATATGTGATTAAATTAATGTTTTTTTATTATTTTCTAACCTTTCTGAAGTTCTATGAAGTTCTCGTCAGTCGAAGTCGTATGAAGAAACTTACATCAGTCGAAGTTAACACTTCTTTCTACGTGGTCTCATGGTGTAATGGTGAGCACGCTGGACTTTGAATCCAGTCTTCCGAGTTCGATTCTCGGTGAGACCCTCTTTTTCAAAAAAAATATTTTTCAACTTTTTTGGTTGTTTTTTACTTTAAAAAAACTGTTTACAGTTTACTAGACAAGCTTTGGAGCAACTCAGCAGCAAATGTGCACAGATATTGGGATTCAAAAAATTATTTTATCCACAATTGATGGCCGCGTTTAATATTTCCTCTGGAATATTGACACTCCGGCGTACCACTCTTCACTCAGCAGAAGAGCTTGTTCAATGTAATTTCGGGTACGTCGATTTTCTAGTGTTGAATAACACTAGAAAGGCAGGTACCTCTACAGCTCTGTAGCTTTCTCTTTGACAGCCTATCTTCTTTTCTGCAGTCTCAAATCTCTAGATCAAATAAAAACAAAAGTGATGGACGCCGGAGTGGGATCGAAACGTTGAGCTGTCGGTTCGTATCGCAATCAGATGCTCCGTCCAACCAATTGCGCCAAACCACAACTGATGATAACTAGATTTATATGTACGATGTACCAGACTAGAATATTTTCATAAAACTAAAAAGATGTACTGTAAGGCTGATAATATGTAAGACTGTACAACCTTTAATGAGTGATGTTTACAAATTTTAAACTCCTTGCGTAACAACCGTCATATCTTTGTTGGATAAGTTTTGTTATAATTGGCAATCGCTGCAGCTTGAGTGAGACGGTACCTACATTAGTACATTGTACATTGTACATTGTACATTAGTTGATATTATCAGTCAAGTGTCGTGGCCTTATGGTGTAGCGGTTAGCACTCTGGACTCCAAATCCAGTTATTCGAGTTCGAATCTCGGTGAGGCCTTATTTTTTCAACTTAATCGAATCTCGGTGAGGCCTTATTTTTTCAATATAATCAGAAATTTTTTGAATGTCTTCGCAGTTTTCGACTTTAAAAAGCTGTTAATAGTTTCCATTAAAGCTTCGGAGCAACTCAGCAATAAAGGTATACTAAAATTAGGACTTAAAAATCATTTTTTCTGCAAATAATGGCCGCGTTTAATATTTCATGTGGAATATTGACACTCAGGCCTCACAACGTAACCACTTACTCAGCAGAAGTGCTTGTTTTACAATTGATAATGATTTTTGGTAACTTTTTTTAACGGAATTATGCAATAATAGGAAAGGTTCAATTTTTAAAAAAGTGAAACGTGTGGGCAAACCTCACATTTTTGCGTAGCAAAATCGACTACTTTTTTACCTGGATTCCAGCTGCCGATTGCGATCGAGTTGAAAAGTCCTAAAAGGAGCAGAGTTCCTACCCGGAGATGTTTACGACCTAATAATACACTAAAGAATACTTACATATTTTTCACTTTCATCTGTCCGCAATAATGTGGAATTTCATCTGTGAATACTGAAGGTAAAATTAAACATCATAGCTTGAAAGTCAAACTGGTGGTCTACAGGTTGATAAAAATTTTGAGCCTTTTACGACAATTACAGCATTTGTTTCGATGCTCTAGCAGCTTAGCAAAGCTGGAGCAGCTGAAAAAAGCTGGAAATGTCAGAAAAGCTAGAACTTTTTTGAGTTGCTGAGTAGCTACAAAAAAGCTCCAGGAAACATGGTATACCGTCACTGTTTGATAGCGGCTGTCGGTACCATCTTAGTCGCTTTGATCTGAGCAGGACAGCTGAAAAAGCGATGGTTAACTTTGTTTCAGCAGCACTTATATATTCCTACTGAAACATTCCGGTGCCGACTTTTTGAAACTGCACTGCACATACATACCATGCATGCACATACTTCCGATCACACACAGTACCCACACACACACACACACACACACGCACACACATACTGTAGAGAGCATGCAAATGGCAGTACATGCTGCAAGAAAATTAGCCTATGACAAAGGGGGAGCACAGAATAACGAAATAAGAATTTGCTCATAATTTTAAGATTAGGTAAGTTTATTAGTCGACCGTTTTTGTTTAAAAGTTACCTCAAGTGTGACACTTGACACTCAGTTAATAAGTATTTACATTTTACTTAATTTTCAAATACAATATGTAATGCCCCCTTTTTCAGAAAAAAAACGAGCAGGCAGCGCAGTGGCTAGGATTACATACAAATCATGCTCTGTATTTTACGTATGACGCAACCTTCCTGTTATAGGAGCGAAAACCTACAACAAAAGTTCCACCTCTAGGTGGAACAAATATGAATGCAGACGTGATTTTCTAATTTTAGCTCGCAGCACTTTTTGTAACTGCTCAAACACGACTGATTTTTTTTGAAAAGCTCATTTTTTTGGAAGATCAAAAATATAAATAAAAAATTGCGAACTTTGCACGTCTAGATGTTTGAAAGATCTTTCAATCGATACCAAGATTGACAAAATCGGTTGAGGTTTCGTTGAGCTAGGTTAAAAACAAAATTAGTGTGAATAGAAAATTCAACAAAAATTAGACACATTCACATTAAAGTGCTGAAAAGTACTGTAAATACAAATTTTTGAGGCCTCTTTGATGTGCTATTAAAATGGCATTGCTACAAATTGCATGAGCTTAGCGCCAAACATGAATTTTTTGCTGAGAACTACCTTAAAACAAGCTATTTTGGCGCTAGCTGCATTTTGCGTGACTTTCGTCAAAGTAACCACAGCGATAGTTGCGACGGGTTACTGCTATATCATATTGCCGGGCCTATCGCGGGATTGCGAAATTGGCCATAGCCATTTTATGTATTACGTATTAGGCGGGGACTGACTTGGCCGGTTTGCGATCACCGTTTAGAAATTCACTGTTTAGAAAGATTTGCTAAAAAGTTCACCGTTTAGAAAATTGGATTTTCGAAACGTTCACCGTTTAGAAAGTTGAATTTTCAGAACGCTCACCGTTTAGAAAATGGAATTTTATAAACGTTCACCGTTTAGAATACTAAATTTGCAAAAAGTTCATCGTTTAGAAAATGTTTCTTCCGTTGTGGAAGAAAACTTTCGCTAACTTTTCATTTACTGGGCTGAATGAAAAGTTTTCAGGGCTTTATATGTAGCAAGAACGTAGCAATACGTGCTTTTAATTAGTTGTTTAACATACGAACTGTAACTACCTATTAAAATTGTCAAAATTTTAATCGTCAATAACAATTGTCAGTTTTAAAACACAAAAGAGTAAACAACAAAGAACTAGTAAAATTTCAGATTTAGTAAGCATCGCCAGTAGCCTATACTTTTGTAGCCGTAGATTTGTTTTGACTATATAAAAAACCATTGTGATACAGCAAATTTTTGCCATGTTTCGACTTCATTAGCCCAGACGCCATGCTGATCACTCAGATCACCACAAAACGCTAGCACTACTGATGGCGCACACTACATATACATATATACTATATTCTGTAGCCCGCACATTTTCTAACTCTGGGAAATCTGGCTGAGCTCCAGTAGCGTGGGAAAATCGCATTGAGTTATTTGTAATTGGCGTATTTGATTATATTTAAGTATTTTTAATGTATTTTTAACGGTATTTTTAAGTATTTTTAACGGATATACTTACGTATGTTAAGCGTATGTTGAATTAGTTTAACAACTAATTAAAAGCACGTATTGCTACGTTCTTGCTAAATGTAAAGCTCAAAAACGTTTTATTCAGACCAGTGAATGAAAAGTTATCGAAAAGTTTTCTTCAACAACAGAATAAACATTTTCTAAACGATGAATTTTTTGCAAATTTAGTATTCTAAACGGTGAACGTTTGCAAAATTTAACTTTCTAAACGGTGAACGTTCTAAAAATTCAACTTTCTAAACGGTGAACGTTCCGAAAATCCAATTTTCTAAACGTTGAACGTTTTAACAAATCTTTCTAAACAGTGAATTTCTAAACAGTGAATTTCTAAACGGTGAACGCATGCCACTTAGCCGTGGGGGTGTAATGAATGAGCTATAGCCGATGGTGAGGCGGCTCCCTCTCCATAGTTTCTACTTAGCTGTAGTCAGGGAGGATTGTGTTATTCAGTCGGTGATACATGAAACTGAAGCCTGTTATTACTTTGTGAGATAGTTTTTCCTTAATTGGTGAGGCACCATTTTTGGTTTTTAAGTGACTTTCTAGACATTGTGGTGGGGGTGAAGCACCTGTATGGGAGATGTATGAATATATACTTGTGAAAAGACAGTTATCCCCAACCCACGCCCATGTGTTGAAAGAAAGAGGAGGCCCTAATTTCGAAAGAATGAAAGAGATGGAGGCGCCAGGAATCGAACCCGGCCAAGCCTGCTTCAAAGACAAGCATGCTACCATTACACCACAGCCCCCAAGTCTCATAGGCCCTAATTCTCATTTACAACACTACACTTGTATGGTAAGACGTCATGTGCATGCATGACATTTTCTACACCAGGCCTACGCCTACGGCCCAAGGAGGATTAGACAGTGATGGCAAGTACATACATACATACCCGTGGGTTGGGTGGGGTCGGAAAATTGACTAAGAGCAAAATGAAACTACACAAAAGTAAAAACTACTAAACGTTTGCAAAAATACTCAAGTATAACGCTAAAAACCACTTAGACTAACCAAACGGCTTTGACTGGCCAAAAGGCTAGTCTAAATTTAACACTAGACTAGCGTTTAAGTTGAACGAGCGTTTAAGTTAGACTGAGCTTGTGAATCACGCACAGAACAGAATAAAATTTAGAACACGAAAATAAAACAAAAATTACGAGCTATCATACGTCTCATGTTGTTAGACTTAGACTGGGTTTACTTTTGTTGAAAGAAAGAGGAGGCCCCAATTTAGAAAGAATGAAAGAAATGGGGGCGCCGGGAATCGAACCCGGGCCACCTGCTTCGAAGTCAAGCATGCTAACCACTACACCACAGCTCCCGAGTCTCATAGGCCCTAATTCTCATTTATAACAGGGTCCCCCCTTCGAACATCGTTGCGACCCTGCAACGATACTCGGTCGATCGATACTCATGCTCCCGGGGCGAACCCGATGCCTCAAGGGCGGAGCACAATCACACGTAGGCCTCCAAGCCTACTTCAGTCACACCACACTCAGGGTTTCCTGGCTTACCCGCAACCACAGGGTTTCTCGATCGACCCAGAACGATTCTCAACCAATACCGAGGGTTTTGACCGGCTCACCCTTAACCGAAACCGAGGGTTTTCTCCGGCTCACCCCTAACCGAAACCGAGGGTTTTTCGGATTACCCTTAACCGAGGGACCACACTAGAGAAGCTATGTACACAGTCATGCAGCACACAGCACGAGTACCGTACGGGTTGAAGTGCCAACCTCAACTCAGGGCATGGGGCTCCTAAGTCCTAACCCACCTCCGAAGACGGTTCGGGGATAAGGCTGTCCTGAGGACCCGGCCCTATCCTCTCCGTCACGGTCGCCAGAATGTTGAAAGAAAGAGGAGGCCCCAATTTAGAAAGAATGAAAGAAATGGGGGCGCCGGAATCGAACCCGGGCCGCCTGCTTCAAAGTCAAGCATGCTAACCACTACACCACAGCCCCCGAGTCTCATAGGCCCTAATTCTCATTTATAACACTTTAAACGTTTGTTTAGCTAGACTGCGTTTCAACAGTAGATGTCGCGTGTAAGCGTGCACATGACACAGGATTTTACCCCCCCCACCCCTAAGCGCTATTATAGTGTCTGGCTAAAAATGCCCCCCACCCCCCACCCCCCAAGGGTCACCCCCACCCCCCCTCAAGAAACCCGTCAATGGGTGGTGCAAATCCCCCCTGGTGCTCCCAAACTCCCAAAAAGCGCTATCCCGCAAATAGCGCATATAGCACCTTCGATAGAATCCCGGTAAAGTACGGTGCTCATTTTTTTATTCGACTCTTATTTGATTCGAATTTTGACAAACCACTTTTACAAAAATTGCTATATTTTTTCAAATAATAAACCAATCAACTTGAACCTTGGTGACTGACAAGTGATCACGTGCATTCGTGCATCAGCCAATTCAATTTTGGCTTGAAAACGACACCCAAACCCAAAGCAGTGGAAAGTGTTCCGAATACAAAACTGTTTGTATTTGGGTGCTTTCCCTAATAGTTCCCTAGTAGCTTTCCCTAATAGTCTAGTAGTGTTTTTTCTAGTTGGTCTTCCAGTAGTTGAAACGTTATCACTCGCCCGCCTTTTAATTTTTGCGTGGTAAAGGTTTTTCAAGTGCTTGTAAAACAACTGGGATGTAATAATCTCGGAGAATAAAATTTAAGGATGCAAAATTGCAAACCGGAACCGGCTTTCAGAAGGACAATGACAATGCAATCGCAACATGATTTTTAGCTTATTGCTGAATATGCTTAACGTAGGTATTCATGTGCTTGCAATCCATTTAGCGACACGGTTCGAGCGCATTTTAGTCACAGCATTAGTGAACAATTGCTAGCAGTACCTAGATTAATAGTGGCCCACCTTATTTAGGGTCAGGTTGATTGTAAATATCCGCTCTTAGTACTGTAGTAAAACAGTAAAACAATTCAATTTTTGGTAGACAGGCCCGGCGAGATTTTTCAAAAATGGGCCCGGCCCGTAAAATTCCGGTCCCCGGGCCGTGCGCGGCCCGCCGGGCCTGCTCCGGGCCGGCGGGCCGGCCCGCGGGCCCCGGTCGATCGGCCCGCAACGGCCCGCCGGGTCTGTAGCGTTTCGCGGGCCCGGCCCGGAAGCGCGCCAGTCGGCCCGGCCCAGGCCCGGCCCGGAAAATTTGCTAGTGGCAGAACTCTACTCGATACTCTTCATAATAATGAAACTGATATTGTCTATCTGCCTGTATTAAAAAAAGCAACAGGTATAGAAATATCTGCGGGATAGGAATATCTGATGTTTTTACCAAATGGCCAACTGTATTCCCAGTTCCCACCGCGCGATCACGAAACCAAAACTATTGTTCAAGCATTTGTGCAATAATTTGTTGACCATGAGTATCCAGATGTCATCCTCACAGACCAAGAACAAAATCGAATTTGAATCGTTTTTTAGCATGTTTAGAATAAGTTAGGTATAGAGATGCGTATAACAACTCTATTCTACTCTCAAACTAATTGCCATGTTGAGAGTTTCAACAAAGTTCCTGAACAAATGCTAAAACCATATATATGCACATTTACATCCAAAGGCCTATTTATCGGATTAAAGGGTTAATTTTAATCGACGAAACGGTTTAAAAATTATGCTGAAAAATGCCATTCCCAAACCTTCAGATTAAACGGACTTTAATTTTTGCACGCTGCTTTTCAGTCAGACTAAACGGTCTTAGCTATACAAGATAATGTTAAGCGCGCATGTTGAAACCGTAGAGTCCAGTTGTAGTATAAATAACACATAACCAAGAGTGGGAAGAATCAGAATGTTATAATGAAAGTATAAAACCAGGTCCAAACTGTGATTAGCTACATGGCTAATGTGCCAAAATGCGTTTTGCTAACAGTTATAACGGAGCTTATGACCTTGCAATAACCACCCACTGTTTTGAGTTGACCAAAAACGCTCAAAATTACGTAAAAATATGTGATGTGAGAATGTAATGAAATCACGTGTTTTATATTGTCTCAGGGTTCAACAATTTTTGGTCAGTATTTAGTTTCTTTACAAATGAAGAATAACCAACACACATTTACCCACCACACATCCTGACCATGTAACGGCTGTGACAGATGCAAACGCTGCGATTTGATGGAAAAAATTTTGGCAAAAGCGACAGGCAAAGAGCACGAAGAAAAAATGAATGACGAGAAAAGGGCATTCTGGCTGGCAACCCCCAAAGAAAATAAATATATAAAATTGAGTGGAAGTGAATTGATTGTGATTAATCTTTTTCTGATCAGGGTCCAAACACGATAAGGGAATAAGATAAGGGATTTCGATTCGGGAACCTAAGCTATACTACTATTTGTCTCTCGTTACATTCTTTCTATGAATATCCTCGCAGTAGGTAACGAACAATTCCTAATACGTATCATAGAATTAATAACAAAAACGCTGAAATATTTGTTAGTTTAAAAGCGTGTTTTAAAAAGAGTCTTTAGGTTAGGCTTCTATCGCTAACTAACTGCATTTATTTAGAACTGGCCCAAAAGACTGATGCACATAGTTGTACAAAAACGAGCACAATAACTTCATATCAAAATGAATAACTTGGCATGACATGGCAAAAACATTCATCTCTTTTTAGGTCCAACTGCTTGAGGTGAAAACATTTATGTTTTTACTTGTTTCTGCTTTGAAGCTGCTTATTTTAAATTATACTATTGAATTAGACTATTGAATTTAAAGCCTTGTGGTTGATAAATTTAATTTTCGGAGCAAATTTTTCAAGGAATTAATTTATTTTTTAACGATAAATTTCCTCTTATTCATACTGGAAAATATGTGTCATTAACAAGTTTGTAGCCAAAAATAATTTTTGTGTTTTTCCTATTCATGACCCAAAGCAAGTGCTGTCTAGGGCAAATCGACCTCAAATATCACTAAAAGCAATGCGTAGTATTACCTAATAAAACTCATAACTGCAATTCTGCAATGAACTAAAGCCTGACAAAAAAGATTGTGCAACTTCATTTTTGCTTATTGCTCGAAAATGGTACTAGGTAGCCCAACAAAGTATATATAATCTTGATCCTCAGGATGAGTAGAATTTTGTAGTATTTTTTAGGTCGAGCTTAAAACACTTACCATAGAAATAATGAGCGTAATGCGGTGATAAATCAATCAAGGTTGGAACATTAGGATCAAAGTACCAGAACGGAAGGAAGGGCTGTTGGCACTCGGAGTAAATTGGGTTGACAGTTATGCTGTTAAAATTAGGCTGAGAATTAAAACTGACAAAGGGGCTGGACGGTCCAGGGTTGTCGGGGAAAAATGAAAAGGGACTGAAATACATTAATGGTTCTTGCTGTGAAGGGACCAGGGTTAAAGGAAAATTACTTTGGGTGGCATCCATGCTGTGTTCACGGTAATTGGATAAAGGGAAGTAAATATAAATGACAGTTATTAACAGCTACTGGCTGAATTTGACTGTAATAAACCTATTCGAGTGTTGTGATCATAAAATTACATTTTGCTGAAAAATAATAAAGAGATCAATACAGAATATAAATGAAGTAAAAAAGCGATGTATTGAAACTTAACACTGTTATTATATTATCGATATTAGGCTGGGTATGATTATTTTACAATTTCCTTTTGCCAACATTAGGTATCTATTAAGTATCAGCTCAATATTCAGATATATACTGACTATTGAAAGTTTGAAATCAATATGGCTTGATCAAGAAACGCTATCTAAAGCCATTACAAAAAACAAAAACGAGAAACCACCACTGAAAAATACTATGGTATATATACTATCAAAACATACTTATCAAAATCACTTCTAAGTACGTTTCGACTGTATTGCACAATGTAGAGAACATTTCTGCCAAAAAAAATTGCTGTCTGATTTGTGCAAAGCAGAAAAAACTAAAAAATTCGCTTTTGTAAATGCCAAGTTAATACTAGACAGCAAACTGAGCTAGCAACTGGGTTACTTACAGTCTATGCTATAATGCTGCCCTACAGTACGTACCAGGAAATGGTGTAGTAATACACAGTCAGCGGCAATTCAGGTGTGGGGAGCTAGCTACAATTTAAACTGTTGTTACTTGCTGTTTACACTATGCTGTATGTGTGCTCTGAATTAGATTCTCTAGATCTAACACAGCTGTTCAGCAAAAGTTTCACGAACTTTCAGCATTTCCCTTGTATCTAATACCCCCCCGTTCGTGGAAAGGAAGAGTAACTTGCATAAGCAGTTTAGGAAGCTGTTTACAATTCATTTTATTAGCACTCTGTTGATCTAAATTTAAGGCTCAGTCAAATGCACATACATATATACATATGTATGCACTTTTACTTGTACTATAGACGCAGTACTATACAATATATTTTACAACAATAACAATGCAAACAAGTTGTCCTTAAAAGGAGTAAATTACGGCATTTATAACCTACTATGGAATATAGATGTAATCATACAATTTACTGTTATTTCTGATGTTTTCGATTAAAATATTGTCAATGATTGATTACCATCTAATATCCATAATGAGAAGTCAAATGCAATTAGCCGTTTGCGGATTAGCAAGGTTTTGGAAGAGCGTAATACTCTTCTTATTGCCCAGTGAAACCAGTTTGTATTGTCCGGCGAAGTGTGACCTTGTGCAGAAGCAAAAAAACAACTATAAAAACTTCGCAGCTGATTTCTTTGGCTGGTAAAACCAAATTCATAATTTGTATGTTTTCCGTTTCCCAAGACTTTTTTCTTAGGAGAAATAGGAAAACGGACAGCGGAAAACGGATTTTGGAAATAGTGAAAACACAAACCGGTCTTACGATTAATTCGTTGTCTTGAAAAGTGGTTGTCTCGATTTTTTCCAGTTTTTCAATGGCATACCACGAACACAGTATTACATACTTGAAGTAACAACAAAAAAACTTACAGAATGGATCAACGTCGCCCCCTTTGTCAGATTCTACCGTATCAGAGCTTCCACTTCGCCTAAAAGACATCCACATTTTCAGTACAAATCGCCAAATAATTCTCCATCATTTAAAATCAAATATTAGACCTCGAGTCTTTACTTCAATACAAACACTAGGAAAGTTGTCGAATAGCAGAATAATACTTTTAACAGTAATCAATTAATGCATAATTGGTCAATGATTAGGAATTAGTATAAGTTAATGTTTAGTTATGAGGGCCGTTGCGTGGACTATTCATACTCGAAGAAACAGAGGTAAATATGCGGTAAACGTGTAAATAACGCGTAAAAAACTTCGGCTACTGTATACCCTTATGATCCGAAAAACGTGAAAAAGCATTGTTAAAAGCATCTATCGCTCACTAAATTTTTAAAACTATGGAGTTTTGAAAATAATGACAGGTTATATCCTGATTTATATGTTATCATATTTATGGGTTTACGTAAAGCTGTGTACTAAGGCTCTTTACCTGTGTTCGAAACTTTTAGGGTGGATTTCACAATGACACCAAAAAAACAAAAAAAATCGCCCACCCCATATCAAAAAGGTGGTTTCACACGTATCTGCTACTCATGTGTAAATTGCTACGTAAAAATTTGTAGGTGCTATAATACGTTATTTGTGTGTGCGGTGGCGTATTTTATATGCTAAAACAGCATCCACTCAGACCAGCAAGAGCAAAAGAATTTGCACATAATTTCATTACGCTGGGCAAATATAGCCTGATTCTGAAATTTTGCACACACCCCGAAACTCTTCCTATTGTCTTAATATTTTCTTAAACCATGGTTTTAGCTCAGCTGAAATTCCAGCGAAACAGAGACCTGCTGTGCTGCAGGTTTCAAATTTCAACTACCGGAAGAAACCCCACGACCAGACCACCAAAAAAAAACCCCCCCGCTAAAACCATGGTTTAAGAAAATCCCATCGCTCAGGCAAAATACCTCACCCAAGGCTAACACAGAACCCGCCTGTCATCAAAACCACAAAACAAAAAAAAAAAAAAAAAAGCAGGACAACAAGATATTTCGTAATGAAATTATGTGCTAATCATATAAAAACGTACGTAAAACCATGGTTTAGTTAAACCACCTTTGTGAAATCCACCCTTACAGTTTACACTAATATAATTCACTATGTAGCTACTTGCTAGAGCGTAGTTTAATCATACCAATTATAGTCTAGGTATGTTTTAATTATTTTTATGTTTACTATTCTAGGGTTGGGCGTTGTCGCACCAACCCTGATTGTTGTATATTGCATTTGATCGACGTTGACGTTTTTCTGTTTCTGACCGCAGATTTGAACTGTGTCTGAGTTTAAAAATTGGAGAGTAATGTTTTGTGCAGAGTAAAACTGGGGAAACTTGCCCAAAAATTTTGTCCTTATTTATTATGTACGATAGTTACGTTCATTTTAGTTCGGTCATAAAATAGAAATAATACTAAGCAAGCACTAAGCAGCTGATTAATGTTAACTAGTTTATGTCCGTTATTTAATAGGCTATAAACTATCCTAAGCAAAATGATAAATATAATAATCCAGATTTGAATATACCAAACGAAAGCTTATATTAACCTTATCACTATTATCATAGTACCTAAGCTAATCTCTTTTTATCGAAATAAAATTAAATTTTGGAATCAGTCCATTGTGTTCAATAAAACAAGCAAAATATCTCGAACCGATTTTAACTTACCACTGTCGTAGCCTCCGTGGTGCAGTGGTTAGCATTAAGGCCTTCGAATTCCCTGGTCGCTGGTTCGAGTCCAGCCGGGGTTCTTATTTTCAATTTGTTAACTACCAATGTTTGAAGCATTAACGAAAGTTTTTTCATGTCATTAGTAAACATTTCGATCCAATTATATACCTACGTACATACCATACTTACCATTTGTTCGTCTAAAACGCATCGATTTGGACAATTTTTGGCCCAGATTTAGGTAAAAATCATTTAATATAACTGGAGGAACCCCTTTTTACCCGAGTTTTGGGCGGAAGTCTCCCCCATCTCCAAATATTACTTCATCAGAAACTTTCTTAAATTTTTTGTCTTATTGGTGATCCGCGTTTTGCTTCACGTGCCTAACATACCTGACGCACTAAACTTGTAATATATTAATATCATAATTAGTTTATATTAATTCATGAAATTCATAATGAAATGTGTACGGTCCGTTTAATTTAATCCATTAAGGAAACGGGTCACCCCACAACTAAGTGAACTATAATCGAGTATTAAATTTATATCTATTTTCATATCTATATTACTTTTAGTTAATTACTAATTTAAGTTTAATTTGAGTAAGATTCGACCATTAGCACGTCAGCAGAGGACTCCATTTTTTCAGAAATTGTTGTACTTAAGCACTGTTTAAGCCTAAAACTGAGCCTAAATCTTAGCCTAAGCCTAAGCTAAGCCCTGAGCCTAAGCCTGAGCTTGGGCCTAAGCCTAAGCGAGTTTCAGGGAAATACTGTATATAAACAAAAGTATAGAGTTTAATCCCTTAAAAAAGCCAGCCCAAGTGAAACGAGCTAGGATGTGATTCCCAGCTAAAGTGGCTAAGCGCAACTGCTATTTTGTACTTAGTACCCAATTTGATTTAAAACTAGTAAATTATACAGAAATGCTGATTTAACATCGAAACAACAATCCTAAATTCTTAAGTTACATGAAACAATTATTGATGTTCTTTTAGAGAACTTCTCATTTACTTTAATATGCAAGAATTAAACGCTCTTACGATCGACTTTTGCTGAGAACCATCGAAGAGTCGAGCAGAAATTGATGAGAGTTCGAAAGTAATTAGTTCATCATTTATAATAATAACACCCAAAATTAAACACGCAGTTTATGATTATAAAAATTATTATGTAGATAATAGCACCAGTTCATAGCAAAATAAATCAAGCATGTATGCATAAAGAAAACCAGAGAATTTTAATTTTACACAAAGACAGTAGTTTGAAAACTTGTCTGTGTGTGACTTTGGCGCAAACAGTTTTAATAGACTGCATTAAAGTTTTGCCAATATATTTTTTACGAAGAAATGACACCACAGGGGTCACTGCGACTGAAAACTAATTCTAGTTAATGCCATGATTGATGTTTCAAACAGTCTTAGTTGTTATTTTAAAGGAAATTGACACAGTCACAGTCACATCACGTATTTATACCAAACCTCATAGTTTTTGAACCAACAACAACTGAAACTGAACATACTAAAAATGTTGCAATATTGGGGTGAGGACAAAAACTACTTCACAAAATTTATGGACTAATAACCTCGTCTTTACTTTATAGCCTACAAAAACAGACTCTACAGAAGCAACAACTCCACAGAAGTTTTTTTGCTACTTTTTATGCCTAATAGGTTATTAATTTTAACTGAGGCAAAATCATTTACCATGTATGTACTTATAACCTAAATCCCAGTTGGTATCTTACGTCTATACCGATTTAAAAAATTTTAAAAATTTTAACCGGCTAATGTGCTTTTTTTTGCTTGTCTACATGACCGAAGATTATTACTGCCTGGTCAGGTGGCTGCAACGGTATATATGAGCCGACCGGCATGATTATAACTTTTTTGCGCCAGCGATTCGCTATTTTGAGCAAATATTTCGAAGAGTGCACCACAAAATTATCTCCTTCGGAATTGGGGGGAGGGGGGAGGGACTACTCCCGATAAGTGTAGCCCGTTTCAATAAACTGACGAGTGTTACTTGTGGCCTGTGGCAACGTATGCCTGTGAGTTGGGTTTCAATAATATTTTCTAGCCATTTATGACCCCCAAGGCCACAAGTCGCAAGTCACCAGTAGAAGCAGATTTTTCCTATTGCTTTATAATTTTGTATATTTTTTAATTTTTTGTTATGTTACGTTTTTATGTTATGTGTAACATTTTTTACTGCTGAAAATTAAATTAATGATATTTTTCCAGTTCTGTTCAATATCAATATTTTACAGTTTTTGAGAATCTATGTTTTTATTTCAAACGTAATTTTGTTGATAAATTTTTTTGGTAAATAATTTTGAACAACTGTAAACTGTTGAAATTGTTTTATTTTTGTTCCATTATTTTAATTAATGAAAAAGTTGATGTGATATATCTTTGTTGTACCAATTTTACCTAGATTAAACATAAGACAAAATTTGATAACGTTCAATTAAGCCAAACACTGTCAAAAGACCAAATTTCACGTATAAGGTTGTGGTCTCAACTGTGAAACAAGTCACCAATGAAACCCAGTCACTTGTGAGGGATTTGTCGAAGTTCAAAAAACACTTGTGACCTGTGAGTTTGTGACCTGTGGCCTTTGTGACTTGTGGCTTATGTCTGTGAGAGTTTGAAACCGGACTCACAAGTTACTGGTGCACATGTCACGAGTTAGTGGACTTGTGAGTTTAACAGGTCACTTTGAGGTGTGGAAGTAACCAAAAAGGCGAGAGGACGTAGAAATTGACTTTCGGTAAATAAGTAAAAATAACATACAAACTTTTCGGTCCTTTTTTAGACTATGTAACAACAAAATCAGATCATACTCAAAATCAAAAACAAACAAAAAATCAAGCTTGACCAAAAGTTAGCAGGCAAAAAGCATTTTGAAGTTTTTACAAAAAACACAATCAGTGGTAATTGGTAATCTATCAATGTAAAAATTCTTTTTTCCTTTTAAACAGCGAAAATTATAACCTTTTACGTTTCACCGAAAAATTTGTCATCGAACGTCATTTCAGGAAACTTTTTTCTAAACAAGATAGCAAAAAACCGTCAACCTTTTGAACTTTATTATACATAAAAACATCAATTTGACTAAATTTAGACCAGATACTGTTGAAATTAGCTCTGTACAAACCGAAAACACGAAATTAAACAACAAAGTTATTTAAAACATGGGAAACATTAATATATGTGTTGTGTCCACAAGTTGTGGCGCCAAGACGCCAAACGCTTGGCAACTAGTGAGCATAATATGTAGTCAAAATATTTCGGCATGTAAATAAATCAGAAACTGAAATTTCTTTTTTTGTTCCATTGAACAGCATAAAACCCCCAATACACTAATACTTTTTGGCCAAAATTTGTCGAAAATTTTGAAATTGTTAACAATGTCTTCAACCTCATTCAAATGATGAAATAAATTTATGATTTATCTGGATCC
>JASANF010018308.1:0-17660 GCA_030248245.1 Trissonchulus sp. WLG1_4
AACACACAGGTGTTAACTCGACAATGCGAAGAGTTTGTATCGTAACAATAGTGTCTACTCTGGAGGAATACTATAAGGAATTAACACTATTCAAAGTGTAAGCACATTTATTTAAAAATAATTTGTTTTTCAAAATTTCATCAACTTGACAACTGCTTGGTTGTTGGTGTGAAGTAAGATAGGCCCCTTAAAGTTCTTAAAAGGATTTACGACAGCTCAACATCGGCCCAGTAGCTCAACGGTAGAGCGCTGATGTGCAGATCTAGAGATTGGTGGTGCGAATTCCCCCTGGGTCATTCTGATGATGATGCTGTCTTTCTTTTCGGTAAGAATCCCCCTCCCTTTCTTGACATGGCAAAGCCGCCACGACGAACCTTGGAATCTCCTGGTCGCAGAACTGAGTCAGGTAGCGTTAGGTATGGGTTGTTGGGGGGACATACCCCCTTGAGTGGCATGGGCAGAGTGGTGGTGAGAGTACATGGAGGAATTATCGCCAAGGTAGCTTTGCAGTGGAGCCACTCCTTGTCCCGGCTAGGAGTGAGAGCTTATCGGTCCCGGGCAGTGTTTGCAGAAGAAGATGAGGCCAGAAATTAAGGACCTCGCGGCACTTGCTTTATAGAGAGAAGAGAAGAAAAGAAAAAAAGGTAATATAATAGGGACGGCTCCCGGCGCTTCTTCACCCCGGGTGCCTATGCCCCATAGATAGTAGTAGTGCACACAGCACAGGAAAACTTCGGGTCGAAGTTTACTAAAAGGGGGAGGGATGTGAAGTAAAATAGGCCCCTTAAAGTTCTTAAAGGGATTTACGACAGCTTAACATCGGCCCAGTAGCTCAACGGTAGAGCGCTGGTCTGCAGATCCCGAGATGGGTGGTTCGAATCCCCCCGGGGTCATTCTGATGATGATGCTGTCTTTCTTTCGGTAAGAATCCCCCCTCCCTTCTTGACAGTTGGAATGAATATAAGTTAACCAAATGAGGAATTTACTAGCATCAGGTAAGTGGCGGTAGAGTCAAAATTGTAATTGCACATGTCCTTTCCGAGATTTTGTAATTGCCATTAAACATTGCTATCACAAATATGCTTACTATGTATTATACTTTTATACAATTATACTCATTATACTATACGATAAGTATGCTTGAAACAATTATCAGAATTTTAAGATAATAACGTTCTAAAGTTTCTCATCATTTGGTTTTTTATCGACTGTCATTTTAATTCCTGCTTTTTTCTGACCTGCTTTACAATTTTGAGTTAATTTTCTTGTATTAAAAACTTTTGCTTCGGTACTTTGAGTTGTGTTGCAAGAAGTTGCTTAATCACCATTTGAAGTTGACTTACAAACTATTCCCCGAATGGCGCCTCTAATTTCCTTGTTTTTTACAAAATATACAAAAATGTTATTAGCTGAATTGGCGAAAACAAAAAAATTACCCAAGAGAAAATGTATGACTTCACAACAGCAGGAATAAGTGCCAGTTAACAATAGCTAGCATAGGTACGACATAAAAAAACAGCGTGCACAAAATGACGAAAGATAGTGTTTTTGTCACCTTTAGTTGCCTTTCCTTATTTTTACGCATTGCTTCGCTCAAATTTTTATCAAAACTGAAACAATATAAACTCAAAAGTGCTAAAACATAAATTATGACACTGGCAGCACCCCCAAGTAACTGATACAAATACAAAAATTGTTTAGATTCTGGTGTGGAATTTCTAAAAGACTACAAAAACTGTCAATTTCTTGTGTTCTATTTGACTGATATACATCAACTATCATAACACCTAACGCTCCGAAAGAAAATATGTATATGCACGCGCAAACGAAAATAACTTTTGCAGTAGTGATTTTCATGTAAAGTTTGATGCTAATGCAAGCTATACAACGATTACTGCAATTAATGCCAAAAAAGCAGTCACCATTAGTTCGCCTAAAATGTAGAAAATAACCGAAAATTGCAGCATGCAGCTCCAGCGTGAAACTAGATTGCCATGACTATTTGTAGAATACATATGCAGCCGTTGTGTCACAGTTGTAGTAAATCCAAGACCAAACACAATGTCAGCCACAGCCAAACCAAATGGTAAACTATATTCTTTTCGTTGCAAAGATTTTGTCTTCAATATTGCCAGAATAACCAGACTGTTTCCAATTATATCCACGAAACCCTCACAAATGTACAGACATTGAAATATAATTCTTTCAATCCACATGATTTCTGTTGGAGTTAAAGAATCTAGAAATAAAAAAAGCTTTTTTAAAAAAGTAATTGACACAATTATGCTTTCAACATTTAGTGATCTGCGCCCAAATGTTTTTACTGTTTTTTGTGCTTCAAGGTGGTAGTGTCGCCAAAGCAGTGAATTTTTGTTGACTGAGAAACTAGTACATATTTGAACCAATCACCACTTGTAAGCTAGAAATCCCACATAAAAGATCAGCGAAACGGGCAAGATATCAGTTTGGTCAGCTTGTGAGGTAAACATAACGTGTTGACGCACAATTTTTTTACAAATAAAAAAAAAATAAAAATACAATTTTATTTTAGATTTCAAAATAACTTCCAGATTTTCCACAATTTATCTTTTTGTTGCTGTGACTGCTTCACATTTATGATAGTTTAATTCCAAGTAGTAGTTACTGAATCAAATATATGAAGAAATTTGCAATATTTTGTGTGCATAAACTAGAAATATGTATATGTTGTTCTGGTATACCATACTAAAATAAAACTAGTTGTAAAAACTAATTTTCAGCAGTTATACCAAAACCATAGACTAAAATAAACTAAAATCCAACCTTGTACCAAAACCATAACTAAAACTTAACTAAAATTGAACTCTACCAAAACTATAACTAAAACTAAACTAATTTGGAGGCTTGTACCATAACTATTATAAACTAAAGCAGGGAGTTTTGAGAAATTTACCTACCAAAACTCTAGTTTTGGTATACCGCTTACAAAACTTCCTAGTTTTGGTAAGCGCTCTACACCCGGTTCATAGTTGTCCGTAAGGGCTGTCCGTGTCCGAGTCAGTGTCCGTGTCCGTAAGAGTAGTTTGATTCACAGTTGTCCGGATGTCCGTAAGACTTGTCCGTGAGTGTCTGTAAGGCTGTCCAGATTTCCGGAGTAGTTACTTCAGTTCAACTTTTGTCCGTGTCCGTAGAAATAGCCAATCAGATTATAGCCTTTATAGTCACGTAAAGGTGCGTCACATAAAATTTCTCCGCGCATAGTAAAATAATAATAAATTTGTAGTAATTTATAAGTTCATTTTAGTGTGCTTAGAGAGTTTTTATTGATTTTTTGAAGCTTGCATTCTAATACATTTGGTACACTGCAGAATGTGTGGGCGTTATTTTATATGATACGACTGTCCGTAGGGTGTCCGTAGAAGTATGAATTAATGATGCTAATACACGAGTATTACTGTATTATATGCTACATTTACTTGTGTAATACACTGATGTCTGATGTGACGTTTATTCTATTTTGTCGGAAAAAATGTCTGATATTCCAGTTGACCAAATTCGGTCTAACAATTGGAAAAATCAATTTTTCCTAGGGCTACCGCCCCAAGACCCCTGCGACCGCGTGGTTTAGTGATCTTGCGTTTTTGAGGCGTTTTATGAGCGTTGGGCGGACGGCGTTGGTCAATGCTCATCAGAAAAATTTTCCGGCCGGACCATAAGAACCAAAGGGGGCCCTTTTTGGGAAAAATTTTGGGGGGCGGACCAAAAAAAATTTTAGTTCATCGTGAAGTATCTCACGTGATCAACTGGGTATTGTAGAGTTAATGACGATAAAATCAATATGACTATACCATAACTAAAACTAAAATTCATTGAAACTATACCATAACTAAAATTCAGTTGACCATAACTAAAACTATACCATAACTATAACTAAAAACTATTTTTTTCTTGCGCATAACTATAACTAAAACTAAACTAAAATTTAGCCTTCTACCAAAACGTATAACTAAAACCTGGCCGTTTCCAACAGGCTAGAAGCCTATAGGCCCTGCTTAGACACTCAGGATAGAACCCATCAAGGGCCACGAGGCATTTTGGAAGCCATAGAACAGTACACCGACGCTGACGAGAGCATTTGGCTTATATTAAAAGAAACTAGCCGCTCTAGAGCGGAGACAGATTTGCGCGTTTTGACACAACCACGTATAAGGCATTAGTTCACCACGCCTGGAGCAATCGCACTAAGCAGTAAGTTACCAACAACCATCAAGAAGCCAGCTAACAACGACGACAGCTCACAGGCAGAAGTTTTATTTTCTTTTCAAACCAAAGTATTTAATATTCCTATATAACACAAAACATAAAACACAAGAGTTTAAGATATAGGGCAGATTTTTATTCCCGCAACTAGAAGAGTTAAAATATGATAGTTTGATTATTATATGATATTAGTGTTTATTTATTAAGGGTGAGATATATAGTAATAGATAATAAAATAAAGTATCCAGTAGAAGAAGAAACAATTGATTATTTAAGATAGAGTAAGATAAATATTCGAGGATATAGGTTTAGAATAGGTTTTTTATTATATAATATATATATTATAATCAGAAGATAATATTACATATAAAACGAAGCAGAATAAAAGAAAAAAAGAGAGAGAGAAATAGTTAGATAATTTTTTTTTTAATATATTTTATTATTTATTATTATTCAAAGAATATAATAGATAAATTAAACTAAAAAAAAGGGTAAAAACAAAAAGCTAGCAAAAAAAAAAAAAATAAAAAAATTAAAACAAAAACAATAATAAAAAATAAAATAAAAAAATCTTAAGACAGAACAACAACAAATAACCTTAATTCTCTAAAAACAAACTAAACATGTTAATTCAGACGAAGATATGGAACTTGAAAGAATTTAAAAAGCCACATTTCCCATATTTCGATATATATTCCCCAAAACACACACTTAAAAAACAGAGAGAACACTTTCACACACATAACACAACACGATCTACAGACACACACAGACTACTCTTCCTCCTCAACTACACCTTAAACCCCCCTTCCACCACCCACAGTAATACGACACTAAGATACCAAAGAAAAAAAAAAAAACTACCCTCTAAAAGAAGCAATCCAACAAACAAAATAACAAAAAATTAAAAAAGCAAGAAAATAATAATATAAAAATAAAATACAAAATACTGTTCCGAAATACAAACTGGAGATAAAAAATGCAACTAACAAAACCAACAAACAAAACAAACAGTAATAACAAAATCAGGTAAAAATCAGGAACTCATAAATAACCAATACAAATTCAATAACAATTACAATACAATTACACTCAAACAATCCACACAATATTAATACAAGTAAAATTTACAAGCTACACCACAACGACAGACAAACAGAGACTACAATACATAGGTACAACCAGAAAACACAGAAACATCTACTTCAAAACAGAGAAGCATAGATCAATCTACACTCAACCTACACAAAAAACCTCAACCAAAACACTACCTAAACACTTTCTCCAAATTTCCTCCAAATACACCAATTAGACACAGATTCGCGAAATATTCCACTAAACCCGACTATAAAACTCTACTATAAAAAAATATAAGTCAAAGATAATTAAATATTCTAAAAACATTCTAAAAGCCTAATAAAATTCAAAAAATTCAGCAAAATTTAAGCAAAGTACAGCCAGCATACAACTAGCAAAGAAGAAGAAAAGTACAAAAAAAAAACCTATTCACACCCAATAACATCCTCAAAATTATAAAACTTTATAAAAATATCTGTTTACACATATTCACAGCCCAAAAGCCCTATTCTATACACACAAAACAAATCTCAAACAACTTGATATTATACGCACAAAAACCTATTTGAACACAAAAACATTTCTTAAACAGTGAAGTAAACAAAACTACAAGGATAAAACCTAAGAAAACAAAAATCAAAAAATAAACAAAATAAAAACAAACCTACATAAAAATTAATAAAAAACTCAAAAAACCCTCCATAGACACGTTATTAAAGCACAACAACAATTCCAAACTTATACCCGTCATAATTTTATTAATACACACCACCTTAATAAAAGATGCCATTCTTACAAGCATTCAACCAATCAACATAAAAGTAAATAACAAAAACCCACTTTCATTCATCACCTAAATAACACATTACATCATAACACTAACCAAACAAATAACCCAAAAAAAAGAAGCAAAAACTCTCACTAATACACTAATGATCAAAACCGCACTCTCTACACTACCACTAAAGAACCCATAGACAGCTATAATTACTTATAAAATTTATAAGATTACTTGCTCCTACCAATTACACATGCAAAACTACACTATATATTACTCAAAAATCAAGAAACTATTAAACACAAGATATTGCACCACAAAACTATAACATAAAACAATTCTTAAGTACACAACGTATCCACATTTTAGACGGATCAAAATATATTCTCAACCAGAGCTAACATTATTATCAATTCCACACACCTAGTAAATAACCAATCCCACAAACCTACGAGAACAAGTAGAACTTCACCAAAAAACCTTAAATACATATAAATTTGATCTTAAAAAATTTATTATACAACAACAATTAGTTCGAAACAACACTAATAAAAACCAACAAAACAAGAAATCAACATATTAAAAGACATCTACACTGATCTACACAGATCACAAACAAACTGCTATACACAAACACTATACACTACCAAAAACTAACCAGAAACTATCATCCAAACCACACCTCTAAACACCAACCCTCTATTTTTACACCTACACCTACTTTTCAGAATAAAAAAATAAACTTTCCAACTACAAAAAATCAACACAATCATAATATCAAAATAAGATATACTAACCAAGTACATGCATAATAAACAGGAAACCACAAACAAAAAAAAAAAAATCACAAATCACCCAATCAAGCCACTACCTTGCTAAGGCAATAGTTCCAACAACGCGCATTTTCTCATAAGTAACACAATTAGCTCCTTTTGATTTGAAAATTTACTTTCACAAGGCTACTAATCCAAAACTACACTATTTTAAAAAAGCACTTCAGTACATTACACTCCCAATAACTACCAATATCTTAAAACAAAAAACGATTCAACTCCTATAAATCACACAATAATAAAACAAAAAATAACGAGACAAAACAAGAAATCAGAATTGCACTCTAAACACGCAAACATAACATTTACAATCAGTTTTTTCTTACACAAAAAAGAAACAAAAAAAAATTTACGCTTTTCTCATTATTTTAAAATACGCTTCAAACCTTTAAACAATCTAACATAAATTCTCAGAAAACTTCCCTGTTTACACACAGTTTCACAGTTCAAATAATAACACCTCCACAAACACTCAATAAAAATCCACAACAGTTTCACCTCATAAAAAACAATTAGACCCAGCGACCACTTTTGTTTTTGAAAACTTCCGCCCCTACTTTCTAGTTTTTTTACTTTGCAGCTCCGACACTTTTTAGCGAACGAAATTTTTCTACGCTGCTCAGTACCAGAGCACGTTCTTATAGCGACTTACTTCAATTAGAGACCATCTTTTTTAGGCTCCACCGCTTAATTTTTCCTCACGGTTTGTATTCCGCTTTCCCCTACACACTACACAATTAACATTCTACTCTTCCCAATTCTAGTTTCCCATTTTCAAATCTCACACTTATTTTTTCTAGCTTATAAATTAAGCAGAGAAGAGATACATATTTTTTGTTTTTCTTATGAAATACAAAACAGCAACACAACATAGTAATAAAAACAGCATAAGCCACTTAGCACCACCTACCACTTTTACTTCAATCATCTCAACACCAACACGCAAAACAAAGCAAAAAAACCAGAAACCAATTAACACAGCAAACTAAGACTAAAATCCATCTTGATAAAAGCAATAAATAACAACAAACACAAAAAGCAACATAACATCTTCAATATCAATCAAAGAAATTTTAAAACTCTAGTCCACCTCACATTAAATTTATCCAAAAAAAAAACAACCCCCAACCCCCACCCCCCCACCCACCACCCACCCCCACCCCCCCCCCACCACAACCCACACCACCCCCCCCCCATATGTGCTTTCAGTCTGTGAAAACAATCTAAACAAAAAGTTTTATAATTCTGACGAAATTATCGAATGTGAATAGGTTTTCAAAACGTCATTTTTTCGACTTTGCGACTTCACTGCTAGCTGTACGCTGCATCAATTTTGCTGAAACTTAACAAAATTATTTGCCTTGAAACATGTTTTTAGAATATATAAAGAACAATGACTTATCTTTCACTGAAAAAGTTTTATAGTCGCGCAAAATCGACTGCTTTCGCGACACTACCCCCTTAATTGGTGTCGAAAAAGGAAATTTGGCAAAAAAATTAAGAACGTGTTTCGGTAGCGGTTTACTTGACCAGTTTAGTGTAGAAAGAGTTAAACTTCTCTGCTTTGCGGTAAAAAAATCGATGTTTCTGACTTGTCCCGATTTACTCTAGCATTGACTTCTCTGTCTGCCAGGGTGTCGTTGGACCAACTTACAAATCTTACAATTGTAACAATTGTAAGTGGAAAATCAGATGATAAATGTAATGAAATTCGTAATGAAAATATATCAGTTCGTAACGAATCACCTGATTTTGTACTTACAATTGTTACAATTGTAGGATTTGTAAGTTGGTGCAACTACCCCCAGTTTTTCTATCCCAACAGGACTACGGACCCGTATTTTATATTTTACAAAATATATTCTTTGTTTTGACATTTTTTAAAATTTTGTTAGTAAGAATGCTGCATTATTTCTAAAGGAAAGTAAATTTTTTTACTTTTGACAGTTTCGTATTGTCTAACTATGGGAAGTGGAAACCGGGTTTAAGAAGGTAGTGACGCGAAAGCAGTCGACTTTGCGTGGCTGTAAAGCTTGTTCAGTAATATGTTTGAAACTGTTCTTTCTGTATTTTCAAAGTATGTATTAAGGCAAATAAATCGCAAAATCGGAAAAATGACGTTTTAAAAATCTATTCACGTTCGATATCTTCGTCGCAATTACCGATGTTTAGTTTGTTTTTACAGACATAAGGCTCATATGTAGTGTTGTTCCGTCAGAGAATTTTAGTTTAGTTTTAGTTATAGTTTTGGTATAAACTATAGTTTTAGTTAAGTTTTAGTTACGGTTTTGGTATAACCCTTAATTTTAGTTAGGTTTTAGTTATAGTTTTGGTAGAAGGCTAAATTTTAGTTTAGTTTTAGTTATAGTTATGCGCAAGAAAAAAATAGTTTTAGTTATAGTTATGGTATAGTTTTAGTTATGGTACAACTGAATTTTAGTTATGGTATAGTTTCAATGAATTTTAAGTTTTAGTTATGGTATAATCATATTGATTTTATCGTCATTAACTCTACAATACCCAGTTGATCACGTGAGATACTTCACGATGAACTACCAAATTTTTTTTGGTCCGCCCCCCAAAATTTTTTCCCAAAAAGGGCCCCCTTTGGTTCTTATGGTCCGGCCGGAAAATTTTTCTGATCGAGTCCCCAATTGACCAGACGACCGTCCGGCCGTCCCAACGCTCATAAAACGCCTCAAAAACGCAAGATCACTAAACCACGCGGTCGCAGGGGTCTGGGGGCGGTAGCCCCTAGGAAAAAATTGGCGATTTTTCCAATTGTTAGACCGAATTTGGTCAACTGGAGACGTATCAGACATTTTTTCCGACAAAATAGAATGAGAACGTCACATCAGACATCAGTGTATTACACAAGTAAATGTAGCATATAATACAGTAATACTCGTGTATTAGCATCATTAATTCATACTTCTACGGACACCCTACGGACAGTGCGTATGCATATAAAATAACGCCCACACATTCTGCAGTGTACCAAATGTATTAGAATGCAAGCTTCAAAAAATCAATAAAAACTCTCTAAGCACACTAAAATGAAGCTGTTGAGCTGAAATTACTACAAATTTATTATTATTTTACTATGCGCGGAGAAATTTTATGTGCACGCACCTTTACGTGACTATAAAGGCTATAATCTGATTGGCTCATTTCTTACGGACACGGACAAAAGTTGAACTGAAGTCAACTTGACTTCCGGACATCTGGACAGCCTTTACGGACACTCACGGACAAGTTCTTACGGACATCCGGACAACTGTGAATCAAACTACTCTTACGGACACGGACACTGACTCGGACACGGACAGCCCTTACGGACAACTATGAACCGGGCTGTAGAGCGCTTACCGAAACTAGGAAGTTTTGGTAAGCGGTATACCAAAACTAGAGTTTTGGTAGGTACAAGTTTGCTCAAAACTCCGCTGCTCTTAGTTTTGAGTAATAGTTATGGTACAAGCCTCCAAATTAGTTTAGTTTTAGTTATAGTTTTGGTAGGAGTTCAATTTTAGTTAAGTTTTAGTTATGGTTTTGGTACAAGGTTGGATTTTAGTTTAGTTTTAGTTATGGTTTTGGTATAACTGCTGAAAATTAGTTTTTACAACTAGTTTTAGTTTTAGTTATGGTATACCAGAACAACACTACATATGTTGTAGTTTATGCACACAAAATTTATTGCAAATTTCTTCAGTATCTTGTGAGTTATACTCTTTTGAACTGTGAAACTATCATAAACTGTGAAGCAGTCACAGCAACAAAGATAAATTGTGGAAAATCTGGAAGCTTATTTTGAAATCTAAATAAAATTGTATTTTCAATTTTTTTTTATTTGTAAAAAAATTGTGCGTCAACACGTTATGTTTACCTCACAAGCTGACCAAACTGATATCTTGCCCGTTTCGCTGATCTTTTATGTGGGATTTCTAGCTTACAAGTGGTGATTGGTTCAAATATGTACTAGTTTCTCAGTCAACAAAAATTCACTGCTTTGGCGACACTACCACCTTGAAGCACAAAAAACAGTAAAAACATTTGGGCGCAGATCACTAAATGTTGAAAGCATAATTGTGTCAATTACTTTTTTAAAAAAGCTTTTTTATTTCTAGATTCTTTAACTCCAACAGAAATCATGTGGATTGAAAGAATTATATTTCAATGTCTGTACATTTGTGAGGGTTTCGTGGATATAATTGGAAACAGTCTGGTTATTCTGGCAATATTGAAGACAAAATCTTTGCAACGAAAAGAATATAGTTTACCATTTGGTTTGGCTGTGGCTGACATTGTGTTTGGTCTTGGATTTACTACAACTGTGACACAACGGCTGCATATGTATTCTACAAATAGTCATGGCAATCTAGTTTCACGCTGGAGCTGCATGCTGCAATTTTCGGTTATTTTCTACATTTTAGGCGAACTAATGGTGACTGCTTTTTTGGCATTAATTGCAGTAGATCGTTGTATAGCTTGCATTAGCATCAAACTTTACATGAAAATCACTACTGCAAAAGTTATTTTCGTTTGCGCGTGCATATACATATTTTCTTTCGGAGCGTTAGGTGTTATGATAGTTGATGTATATCAGTCAAATAGAACACAAGAAATTGACAGTTTTTGTAGTCTTTTAGAAATTCTCACACCAGAATCTAAACAATTTTTGTATTTGTATCAGTTACTTGGGGGTGCTGCCAGTGTCATAATTTATGTTTTAGCACTTTTGAGTTTATATTGTTTCAGTTTTGATAAAAATTTGAGCGAAGCAATGCGTAAAAATAAGGAAAGGCAATTAAAGGTGACAAAAACACTATCTTTCGTCATTTTGTGCACGCTGTTTTTTTATGTCGTACCTATGCTAGCTATTGTTAACTGGCACTTGATTCCTGCTGTTGTGAAGTCATACATTTTCTCTTGGGTGAATTTTTTTGTTTTCGCCAATTCAGCTAATAACATTTTTGTATATTTTGTAAAAAACAAGGAAATTAGAGGCGCCATTCGGGGAATAGTTTGTAAGTCAACTTCAAATGGTGATAAAGCAACTTCTTGCAACACAACTCAAAGTACCGAAGCAAAAGTTTTTAATACAAGAAAATTAACTCAAAACTGTAAAGCAGGTCAGAAAAAACCAGGAGTTAAAATGACAGTTGATACAAAACCAAATGATGAGAAACTTTAGAACGTTATTATCTTAAAATTCTGATAATTGTTTCAAAGCATACGTATCGTATAGTATAATGAGTATAATTGTATAAAAGTATAATACATAGTAAGCATATTTGTGATAGCAATGTTTATTGGCAATTACAAAATCTCGGAAAGGACATGTGCAATTACAATTTTGACTCTACCGCCACTTACCTGATGCTAGTAAATTCCTCATTTGGTTAACTTATATTCATTCCAACTGTCAAGAAAGGTAGGGGGATTCTTACCGAAAGAAAGACAGCATCATCATCAGAATGACCCAGGGGGGATTCGAACCACCCTTTCTCTGGATCTGCAGACTAGCGGTCTACCGTTGAGCTACTGGGCCGATGTTGAGCTGTCGTAAATCCCTTTAAGAACTTTAAGGGGCCTATTTTACTTCACATCCCTCCCCTTTTAGTAAACTTCGACCCGAAGTTTTCCTGTGCTGTGTGCACTACTACTATCTATGGGGCATAGGCACCCGGGGTGAAGAAGCGCCGGGAGCCGTCCCGATTATATTACCTTTTTTTCTTTCTTCTCTTCTCTATAAAGCAAGTGCCGCGAGGTCCTTATTTCTGGCCTCATCTTCTTCTGCGAACACTGCCCGGGACTGATAAGCTCTCACTCCTAGCCGGGACAAGGAGTGGCTCCACTGCAAAGCTACCTCGGCGATAATTCCTCCATGTACTCTCACCACCACTCTGCCCATGCCACTCAAGGGGGTATGTCCCCCCAACAACCCATACCTAACGCTACCTGACTCAGTTCTGCGACCAGGAGATTCCAAGGTTCGTCGTGGCGGCTTTGCCATGTCAAGAAAGGGAGGGGGGATTCTTACCAAAAGAAAGACAGCATCATCATCAGAATGACCCAGGGGGGATTCGAACCACCAATCTCTAGATCTGCACATCAGCGCTCTACCGTTGAGCTACTGGGCCGATGTTGAGCTGTCGTAAATCCTTTTAAGAACTTTAAGGGGCCTATCTTACTTCACACCAACAACCAAGCAGTTGTAAAGTTGATGAAATTTTAAAAACAAATTATTTTTAAAATAAATGTGCTTACACTTTGATTCGTGTTAATTCCTTATAGTATTCCTCCAGAGTAGACACTATTGTTACGATACAAACTCTTCGCATTGTCGAGTTAACACCTGTGTGTTGGTCAGCGTACATAATTAAGGTGTGAATCAAGTTTGGGTACCGGTTCGCAAACTTTTTGGGCCCAGTTCGCAAACTTAGGCCCTGTTCGCAAACTTTTCAACTCATTATTAATTAGTGCCGGTTCGCAAACTCGTAGTATATACCAGTTCGCAAACTTTTTTTAGTAGGCAGACATATGTAGTAGCTTACGTATTTATTATTTTTACGTCACAAAGACCTCTTGCAAAAGTGTACTACAAAAATAATCTTACCCCCTGCATATTAACCCATCAACACACCTGTTAAGCGTCAAAGTTCACTGAGCAAACAAATGAAAGAAATTGAATGCAAAGAAATTTCACCTCCCAAGTTGCAGATAACGAATGTAAATTTTACAACGATTATCAGCGGGAGACTTTGGGCAAAATAATATCAATTTTACAATATAAAGAGACAGGGATTCTATTCATAATCACTCCATGGTTTGCTTTTTGTATCCGAATTGGGTGAAAACTTTCCAGACCCACCATATGGTAATTCCAAATTTGGCAAACTAGTGTTGTTGTAGTATAGTATTGATTTTTGGCTGTATTAGTGCCTGGTTTTTGTTATAAATTTAGCAAACATTCGACAAAAAATGATTGCACCTTACTGGCAATGTCATTGTGCATCAGTGTGTCACTTAATGCATTGTTTTAAGCTGAAAAAGCACAAAAAAGACCCGCTCTGCTTACACAAAAAGCGTGGCACAAGCTAATGAAGTACGCGTCTATTCCCCCTATGCGTTTATTTAGTTTATTTTCTGTTGGTCTTTGTGTGTCTGTTAGATTAGGTGTTGATTAGACTAAATAGGAGTTTGCGAACCGCTACTCAGAGTTTGCGAACTGGGCCCCTGACAAAAGTTGGACCGTAATTTAAAAGTTTGCAAACCGGGACTGTTGGTTTGCGAACTGGGGCGGTATGCGAACTGGTACTAGGCCGTGAATCAAGTGGGGGCGGGCGTTTTCGTAGTAAATTGCGCTTTCTCAAAATGTAGTTATATTGAAACATTTTTTTGTGGCTATCTCAGTATCGAAAAGGGACTACATTTGTTTTGCACTACGTAAATTGCACGTCTTACGTTTAAACGCTGTGGCAAATTTGTGTGTTTGTGTTTGTGCGTAATTTTTCTATCATGTGTCAATGTGTGTGAATTGGCCCAAGTGGAAGGTGAAATTTTTTATTGATGTTTAACACTTAAATGATCAGAAACTATGTGATAAATTGAATTAATTTCAGAATTATTCAAAACAAGCAGCAAATGAAGAGCAAAAGTTGTCCCAAAACGAAGTAAGACACAACTTGACGGTAGTTTCAAAGATAGTTAAAAACAAATTTCTAACCTGAAAATCGTTATCAAATTTTGGCATAGCGGTTATGTAGGTATGTACATAATTTGTCAAGTACGCGTATATCAACTAACAGTGGTAAATTTTGCTTAGGTCGGGTTCAAGTCATATGCACACATAAAAGGAGGGTGCTGTCAATCAAAGGGGAGGGGTGTGCCTATTTTTAAAATTAACGAACACAAAGTGTGGAGATGGATCGGGGGAAAGAGTTAGGACAAGTGTTTTGTAAGACTATTTTAGTGTAATCACCCATGGTCATGTAGGGTATGTAAGTTCACGCTGCAGATAACCCCGTATTCACCGGTGGTGGCTGCCAGATTATACCATTGCAGGCACATAAACCGCGAAATCATGTGTGTGAGTTAAATGAGGTAGACTTCTGTTTAAGTATTCCATCGGGTTGGCCACGTGAGCAAGGCGTTGATCAAGTTTTTACTTTTTGTCGTTCAATCCTTGCGTCGTTTAAAAGAAGACTTAACGGCTTTATAAGACCAATAAATGGGGCTACAAGACTTGAGGATTGTGTTGCAGTGTTCGCATTTTCCAAACCCACACGAAACTCCCAGGCTCAATTCTTGACACCTTATTTTTTATTTTTTCTAAAAAAAGGCAAGCCTTTTTTCAACATAACTTCATTAGACGTAAAATTTACATACAAACAGTTTTGCAAAATTACTGATGAACTTTTCTAAAAGTTGAAAAAATTAATTTAATAATGATATACTGATATACTTCACTATTGCTTTACATTTACGAAATATCACATTACTCTATGTTTTCACTCCACAGTTGTGTTACTATGCTTAAACGCGTTAATTTTGATTCTAATTCTGACAGCAAAGTTTAACTTTTGTTTATTGCTTCATAATTGGATCATTACGACTAACTCATTCACAATTAATATTTTATGGAGTTAAATACTATTCTGTAATTGCCACTGAAAAAGTTTTTTCTATTGGTGTGATTTAATTATATATATATAATTAACAAAAAAATGGGGCTTGATTGTCATAGCGAACAGTATGACAGTAACAGTTGAGTAACATACAGTATATATGTAGTGTATCACACTAAAACTTCACGTACACATGAAACTTGTTTTAGATTCATTTTTATACAAAAAACAGGTAAATGTCGCGTGTAGGTGTACACAGACTAGGATTTTTGCTCCTACCACGCCCACTCATTTTTTGCACTATTTAGCTATTTTTATGTGCGCTTAAAACACCGTATCCTTCTCATTAATTGTATTATACACGTTACCCTACATCTATGTAAACCCCTGCAATTGCATACAGCACCTACGATTGCTCCTGTGGCCAAATAGTGCTCATAGACAGCGCTATATTAGAGACAGTGAACATAGGACGTTAAACAGCGCTGACACCGCAAAAGGCGCTCTGCTTATTTGTAAAAAGTGTTGGCACTGCTGGTGGCCGGGAAAGCCCTCGGGAGTGTCGGCTTTCAGCCAAGGCAAATTGCTTGCTATTGTAGTATGACTCTTGGGCCCGATTCATCGAAGCAAAATGCTCGTCATCAGAAATGTTCGTCATCGAAAATGTTTGTCATTGAAAATTTTGGATTGATAGAAACAATTTCGATGACGAACATAACACTAAATTATAACAAATGTTCGTCATCAAAACTGTTCGTCATCGAAAATGTTCGTCATCGAAAGTTCATCTTCGAAAATGTTGGTCATCGAAAATTATTTCTATGATGAGCTTTGGTCTTTAAAAGACAAAAGCTCGTCATCAAAAATTTATTTAAACGGCAACATTTCAACAGAGCTCGAGACATCTGTCCCAATGTTCGCCGTTGAAAATTTTTCGATGACGAACATTAGTTTTTCGATGACGAACATTTGCTTTTTTGGTGACGAACATTTGCTTTTTACATGACGAACATATATACGATATATACCCTCGTAGTCTAGAACTTAATCTTGTTAACTCTACACCATATGTAGCAGACGTGCTGGATATAAATATTAATATTAAAAATAATAAATTCGAAACGGACTTTTTCGATAAACGGAAAAACTTTCATTTCAAAGCCATTTGCTATCCTGAGATTAATAGTAATATTTCCAGCATGTGTTGCTCCAAATGTCTTTAGTAATAAAATTATGCGCTTTCTAACTTATGTAGCAACTCACAAACCTTTCTACAACACACTAAATCTCTGATTCATATACTTAAAGATAAAGGGTTATTCGTTTCGTAAATTGAGACAGACTTTTCTTACTACCGCTAACAAAAATGTTTGCAAGTACATAAACTCACATCATGGAATTAGTGTTGGGAAAAGTTTGTTCTGATCTCTGCATTACATGGAACTAACATCACTTAGTCTGAGGCGACCGGCGGCGAAACCACTTTTATTCCCTTTTTTTCCATGTTAAATATCGTAAACTCAATATTTTTTCATTTTAGTTTTTATTTAAAAAAGTACCCCTAAATAATTAAATATCCCAACAATGCTGTCCCACTGATGAGCCGCCAGTGTTTAGGCTAGGTATGGCAGAAGTTGCAATCCACTCTAATCGATAGTCTAAGTTAACAATTAAGTTTGCACGCTTTAATAACTAACACACCCCGTTTTATAGAAACTTATTTACCTGTTTGTTTTTTTAACATGGGAAGACGCTCCTCGAACATCCGACTCACTCCCAGTACATAAAAAGAAACTCAGGGTAATGATATATACTACGTACATGTTCAATGGCGAACATTCGATGACAAACATTTTTGATGGCGAACATTTTCGATGACGAACATTTGTTATAATTTAGTATTATGTTCGTCATCGAAATTGTTCCATCAGTCCAAAATTTTCAATGACGAACATTTTTGATGACAAATATTTTTAATGACGAACATTTTAGATTCAATAAATCGGGCGCTGGGCTGAGCAGTGCCTCTCCAGTCATGCCTTTGCTCAAATATTTAATAGCAGTTGCCTTAGTGCGCTGTCAGTAGCGGAGTTAAGTAACCTAATT